>APFE030836038.1:40653-95605 GCA_000404065.3 Pinus taeda | reverse complement strand
GAATTGCAGCGGCGAACCCTTCACCCACATCTGTGAGTGGAAAAGACGTTCCCCCTCCTCTGTCTCTTCGGGCTCATTCTTCTGGATCTTGGCAGTGGCAACAGTGGCGCTAGGATCCACATCACTCATCTGCTTCCCTTTACCATTCCCCTTGTCGGGTTCCGGCTCAGGGTCGGAACATGCATCTGATTCGGAAGCCTTCAACTCGGCCACCAGCGACTGCCTGGTCCGACATTCACTTGTGTTATGAGTGGGACTCTTGTGGAACTCACACCACTTTCCTGTGTCCTTCTTCAGCTTTGTGGTGTTGTTCTTTTCTTGCGGCTTCGACGGGTTGTCTTGGGTCAGCTCACCTTGCCTTTGTCCTTTGGGCTTCGGATTTGCAGATCCAAAGTCTCGCTTCTTCTGTTTGAACTTTTGCTCGATTTTGACAGCATATCGGTATGCTGTGACGAGTGAGGAGATGTTCAAGAACTGCATCTCTTCCTAGATGTATCTATTTAGGAAGTCGCGGTATTTGAGTACCAGATGTAACTCAGAATCTTTGATACCCAACTGTGTGCGAAGGGTGTGAAAAATGTTTGTGAACTCAGGCACGTCTTGGTCTCGTCCCTGCCGCAGCATGGTCCATTTGATGTATTTGTCCTCATAGCTTTTAACAGGGTAGTGCTACTCCTTGATGGCATCTCAGAATGAATCCCAAGTGGGTACGGCTGAAAATAGTGAGCCTGTGCTTTCATCCTTCTGCTCGCAGTAGGTTTCCCACCAGTCCTTGACGTGGGGGGCTACTTTGAGAAGAGCGAAAACAATCTTTCCGACTTGAAAATTCATGAACAGAAAAATAACCCTCTAGCAGATTTAACCATTTATCTATCGCATCTGCGTCTATCTTAACCTCGAAGATGGGGATTTCAAAATTAACTTGTACCTTAAAGGGCGTGGCGTTTCCAGAGTAGCTGCTTGAAGCTGATGCATCACCTCTAGGTAGCCGCTGAAGGATCTTCGCAAAGCTATCCAACATCGCGTTCTGTTGTCGCTCGAGGGTTTCTTCGAGTAATATTTTGATAGAATCTCCTGCCCCCTCGTCTTTCTTTTCATACGCCATGGGAGGCCGTCGGGATTTGCGAGGCTGGTCTTGCAAAGGTTCAAGTAGTTCAAGCCCTAACACCTTATATCCTGACCTCGTTGGGGACATGCAAAGAAAAACAGAGAAAAAACAGACCGCTCTCATACCACTGATCCGGATTTAAACAAGAACACAATAAAATATAGAGATAACCATATACACAAAGATGCAGCGGAAATAATACTTCATTTCATTAATGGAAAATACCGAAATATGCTTACAACCAAAAATGGAAATAAACCAGCTACGGCGATGGCAGCTTATCTCTGAGAAGAGATGTGTGGCTACATGCCTCCGAACTGTGTTACAATGAGGCTCGAAGGCCTATTTATTGTTGAGAAACAATGGAAAAACCTTCACATTCCAAAACCTAACCCTAGGAGATGAAACGCCAAACTGCGGGCCCCGTTTCAGGGTAAGTTGGTACATCAACTTCCCGGGGTCATAACTTTAGCATATGATCTCCGTTTGACACATACAATAGCTCATTAGAAAGATCTATTCGAGAACTATCATTGTTGGAATGGGAAACATCGATCCAGTCCATGGACCCATGTTGCCCTCGGATTCCCCAAAAAACGTCGTTTAGGGCATCAAAACGGCTCCGGAAGTTCAGGACCCGAAAAACTACTAAAAATAATAAGTTGTGCTACAATTTAGGAAACTAAAAAAGCTGAAAGAGACAATTGTGGGGGTCCAAATGGGATAGGTGGGTGGCCACCAACATTCACCTGGATCATTCCTCCCCCCTTAGGAAGCAATGGTCCCCACTGCGTTGAGTTCCTCCATCAGCTGAACTTGTCCTGCAATCTATGATGTGTCCAGTAATGGTGGGAAGCATGGTCGACGACGGTCCACATTGAACACTTGGTGCAGGTGAAGGAATGGAGGAATGTTGTGCTTCAAAGCATTTTTTCCCATAGCCTTGGTACTGGTGTAAGGACCATGTCGGAGTGGTCGGAGCTTCTGATGGGTTTTGGTAAGGCGTTCTTTCTGTCGATGCAACCAGACTTTGTTGCCCACCTGAAAATTGTGTGGTACCCCTATGGGTGAGGAGAAGTTGTTCCTATGTTCTGTCATGACCGTATCCCTTTGCTTCTGCTGCTGTGTGGAGGAACCCTTTGCGGTGGTCATGGATGTAGCAACGATCTTCCCCTTACTTTGGGAGTGAACCATACAGATGAATTTCCTGGTCTGTGATATGAGCTTGCTGCCTTTCTTAGCAGTGATCAAAGATGTGGCAGTAGGTGGGGCTATCTCTAGTATCCTGTATAATGAATTATTCAAAGAAATAATGACAGCACGAGGCCTTGACTCATACACAGCATGTCGCCTCCACAAGTATGGCTGGCCTAATAATACATCACAAACATCCAGAGGTATAACATCACACAATACCTCGTCTGTGAATGGTTTGATGCTGTAGGGAAGGCAGCACTGTTGGCGAACTTTGAGATCTCGTCCTTCATGAAGCCACCCAATACTGTACGGATGTGGGTGTGGTGTAGTCAGTAGGCCCAACCGATTCACGACCTCTGCTAAAATAAGGTTCTTTTGGCTGCCACTATCGACAATGAATTGTAGTAGCGAACCCTTCACCCACATTTGTGAGTGGAAAAGACGCTCCCCCTCCTCTGGGTCTTCAGGCTCATTCTTCTGGATTTTGGCAGTGGCAACAGTGGCGCTGGGATCTGCATCAATGATCTGCTTCCCTTTGCCATTCCCCTTGTCAGGTTCTGGCTCAGGGTCAGAACATGTATCTGATTCGGAAGCCTTCAACTCGGCCACCAATGACTGCTTGGTCCGACACTCACTTGTGTTATGTGTGGGACTCTTGTGGAACTCACACCACTTTCCTGTGTCCTTCCTCGGCTTCGTGGTGTTGTTCTTTTCTTGCGGCTTCGACGGGTTGTCTTGGGTCACCCCGCCTTGGCTTTGTCCTTTGGGCTTCGGATTTGCAAATCCAAATTCTTGCTTCTTCTGTTTGAATTTTTGCTCGATTTTGACAGCGTATCGGTATGCCGTGCAGAGTGAGGAGATGTTCAAGAACTCCATCTCTTCCTGGATGTACCTATGTAGGCAGCTGCGGTATTTGAGGACCAGATGCAGCTCCAAATCTTTGATACCCAACTGTGTGCGAAGGGTATGAAAAATGTTTGTGAACTCTGACACATCTTGGTCTCATCCCTGCCGCAGTGTGTTCCATTTGATGTATTTGTCCTCATAGCTTTTGACAGGGTAGTACTGCTCCTTGATAGCATCTCGGAATGAATCCCAAGTGGGTGCGGCTGAAATAGCGAGCCTGTAGTTTCATCCTTCTGCTCGCAGTAGGTTTCCCACCAGTCCTTGACGTGGGGGGCTACTTTGAGAAGAGCAAAAACAATCTTTTCCCGACTCGAAAATTCATGAATAGAAAAATAACCCTCTAGCAGATTTAACCATTTATCTACAGCACCTGCATCTATTTGACCCTCGAATATGGGGATTTGAAAATTAACTTGCACCTTAAAGCACGTGGCGTTTCCAGAGTAGCTGTTAGAAACCGATGCGTCACCTCTAGGTAGCCGCTGAAGGATCTACGCAAAGCTATCCATCATCGCGTTCCTTTGCCGCTCGAGCGCTTTTTCGAGCAAGATTTTGATAGGATCTCCTGCCCCCTCGTCTTTCTTCTCATCCGCCATGGGAGGCCATCGTAATTTGCGAGGTTGGTCTTGCAAAGGTTCGACCAGTTCAAGCCCTAACTCCTTACATCCCGACCTCGTTGGGGACATGTAAAGAAAAATAGAGAAAAAGCAGACCTCTTTGATACCACTGATCCAGATTTAAACAGGAACGCAATAGATTATAGATATCACCATAAATACATAGATACGATAACCATAAATAAAGAAATGCAATGGAAATAATAGTTCATTTCATTAATGGAATATACTGAAATATGCTTGCAACCAGAATTGGAAATAAACCAGCTAGGGCGATGGTAGCTTATCTCTGAGAAGAGATGTGCTGCTACATGCCTCTGAACTATTTCGAACTGTGTTACAATGAGGCTCGAAGGCCTATTTATTGTTGAGAAACAATGGAAAACCCTTCACATTCCAAAACCTAACCCTAGGAGATGAAATGCTAAACTGTGGGCCCCGTTTGGTGGTAAGTTGGTACATCAACTTCCCGGGGTCGTAACTTTAGCATATGATCTTCGTTTCACGCGCACAATAGCTCATTAGAAAGATCTATTTGAGCACTATCATTGTTGGAACGGGCAACATTGGTCCAACCCATGGACCCATGTTTCCCCCAGATTCCCCAAAAAACGTCGTTTAGGGCCTCAAAACGGCTCTGGAAGTTCAGGACCCGAAAAACTGCTAAAAATAGTAAGATGTGCTACAATTTAGGAAACTGAAAAAGCTAAAAGAGACAATTGTGGGGGTCCAAATGGGATAGGTGGGTTGCCACCAACATCCACATGGATCACTCTAACTCTAATAGACCAAAGTGAATATCGAATTTAGTGGTGATCATCCTCTTTGATTGTTTAACCGAATTCCCATAACGATGTGTAAGTTCTTTCTCTTTCTTCCCTAAATTAACGAAAATGTTTTACACCAATACATTCAACATGTATGCTTAATGAGGGGACATGAATGGAAGCCCATTAGTGCTCCAGTCTCTTTTAAAATTATTAAAGTATATATGGGCTTATTTCGAGGTTCACAGGCAAATGTAGCTCTCCATGATTCTTATAGAGTTTGATGGACCTCCAAATTAGACATAAATTAAGGCCATATGACCATCCATCAACATACTAAACCTCTATTTTTGGATTAGATGACATATTTTTAACTTTAATATGTTCACTAGGAAGTTTTAGAGATAATTTCATATTTGTGCCTAATATTATTTATTTGTGAAGAATATTATAAGAATATTGGGCAGATTATCAATATTTGGAGGAGGAGATAATCTATGAACTTGTGCCCTACTATAGGAGGATCAATATTTCATAATAAATGAACAAAATATCATGAAATTATTTACAAATTATGGAACTCTAGTGATTGAGAAAATTTAGAAACGTGCACCCTATCATTTGATGCTTCTTTCATTGTAGGATTTGGTTAAATAATAGAAGTAATTTATTTTGAAATTTATTTATAGATTTAGATTCATGGTTCATCCTTAGTGTAGGAATTTACAGGGTAAGTTCCTCAGACAGAACACCAAAAGGACACCGCTCACAAACAGATCACAGATCAATACACCAGTATTTTGACGTGGTTAAACCCTCAGAGAGGGAAACAGTCCACGGCCTGCGCCAACGTGGCTACTACAGGCAATTTATTAATAAAAGAATGAAAATTTACATAAGCTTCTCTCATGCATAGTTAACCTACAAATGACCCTCCATGCGCTTTAAATAGAATTCATGGACCAATTGGGTGTCAAGCCACGGATCAAGTGTCGGTAATACCGAGGAGAGAATGAACCGTCGTATCACTACATATCGTGACCGTCGGATTGTAAGTTACAAAATGTACAATGGTAAAGAAACACACTTTACCTAACTCTATACCTAACTCTATACAAGACCAAGTTGAACTTAACTATTTCCTATGTGTCAGAATATCCTATCAATTGGATTCTCCAAGGAAGAGTTATGTGAAATCTCCCACAGTGACTTGATTATAGACTAGTTCAGTAGAGCGAAATTGTACGACGTGCCACACGTCACTATTTGGACCTTTGGATTTTAAAAATGCATACAACAAAACTACGGTCCGTCCTCTTTCTGTACCTTCTTACGAAATTTCAATCCGATCCCGAGAGAGAAAGTTATGACGATTTTCCGCAGGTCACCTGTTTGGAATGTAATTTAGGAGTCTGCAAAAAGACAAACTTCCTCAGATCATATCTCCGTACATATAGTGCGAAAAGCTCTGAAATTTGTACCCAAGATTCAGAGCGATTTCTTCTCAGATGGGTTTTTTTTGCAATTTCTGAAACGTCACAGAAAAAAGTTATAGCGAAAATGCCACGATGACCTGTTTGGAGCAGCGAAACCCTAGAATCCAAAGCTCTGATACCAAATGTTATGAAACCAGCTCAAGAAAAGATATAAAATATATATCAACGCCTTAGAATTCAGCCTCTTCGAGGGGGCAACCTCCTTTACATTACATAAATGAACAATTCTTGGATCATTCAAATGACAAAACCTCCTTTCTATATATAGGAGTCTAAGGAGTCACAATATAATCTAGCCGACCTAACACTAATAATATAAAGCCACAAAAATAACAATAGAGGGATTCTTTGGGGCACATCAATAACAATATGGGGGAAATAGGGGTACAACAATATTAATAAGGGGTATAACTACAATAGTAATGGGGTAATCACTAGTATTATAGGGACCCAACACTCATCCAACTACTGAGGAAATACAAAGAAGCATTTGCATGAGACTATCCTGATATGAAAGGAATTGATCCCCAATTATGTACACACCACATTTACATAGAAAAAGATGTCAGACTTGTTCACCAACCACAAAGGAGACTTAAACCTAATCTAAAAGGCATTGTAAAAGTTGAACTTCAAAAACTTTTAGATGTGAACTTCATCTACCATATCTCCGATAGTAAATGAGTCTCTCTGCTTGTTGTGGTACCGAAGAAGAATGGAAAGTGGAGGATTTGTGTAGATTATAGAGAGCTAAATAAAGAAACACAAAAAGACCACTTTCCACTTTCATTCATTGACCAAGTATTAGACACTTTGGTGGGAAAGGAATTCTTTTCTTTCTTAGATGGCTTCAGTGGATACAATCAGATTTAGATTGCCCTTGAAGACCAAGACAAAACCACGTTTCCTTGTCCTTGGGGAACATTTGCCTACAGAGTTCTACCTTTTGGCTTATGCAATGCTCCTGTCACATTTCAAAGGGCTATCCTCAACATCTTTTTAAATTTAATAAATGAAGGGATCGAAGTATACATGGATGATTTTACACCATATGGAGATGATTTTGACCCAGCATTGGACACACTGGAAAACGTCTTGTAGCGCTACATTGCCACCAAGCTTTGTTTGAGCCATGAAAAATGCTATATGATGATGACTGAAGGACTTATTCTAGGCCATTATATCCCAGCAGCTGGCATACATGTAGACCCAGCCAAAATTCAAATAATTTTGCTAATTCCCACTCTTACCACTCAAACAAAGGTACACAATTTTCTTGGATTTTCTGGTTATTATAGAAGATTTATAGAACATTTTTCGCATATTGCTGAACCTCTATATGCATTGACAGGTAATGTTGACTTTCTTTGGATAGAAAAATGCGACCATACTTTCCAAGATCTAAAGAATCTTGTGTCAATAGCCCCAGTCCTTCAAGGTCCAAATTGGGACCTGCCATTTCAAATTTCATTAGATGCTTCAGATACAACTATTGGAGCAGTCCTTGGGCAGGAAGAAGATAAACAACCACATGCAATTTATTATATTAGCAAGAACTTATCTCCTGCTGAATTGAATTATACTATTACTAAAAAGGAATTTCTAGCTGTAATACATGCTGCCAATAAATTTAGGTATTACATTACTGGATATCATGTTATCTTATATACAGATAACTCTGCCATAAAATATTTAGCAAATAAACCAATCACAAATGGTAGAAGAACTAGATGGCTAATTTACTGTAGGAATTTGATATCACAATCAAGGACCGACGTAGAAAAGAAAATCTTGTAGCTGACTTTCTCTCGTGAATGCTAAAACCAGTGGACGCAACAACAGTTGAAGATCAATTTCCAGATGAGCGTTTGTTTGGTGTCACTGTTAAAACACCCTAGTATGTTGATGTTGCGAATTACTTAGTAGTAGGCAAATTACTAAAACATCTGACCCACAATGAACGAAAACAGATTGTCCAGTGAAGTGCTGAATTTTCTTAGATTGGAGGCTACCTATTCCATACAGGGGCAGATATGCACATCAGGAGATGTGTTTGCGAGGATGAAATTTTTCACATTTTGAAAGCTTGTCACGATAGACCATGTGGCAGACGTTTCACTGATCAGAGAACTAGACATAAGGTGCTGCAGACAGGGTATTATGGGCCCATGATCTTCAAAGATGCAAAGAAGTTCGTTCAAGCTTGTGACAGTTGCCAAAGAGTAGGACGCCCTGGTCAGTCCAACGAAATGCCCCTGAATCCATAGCTAGTTATTAAACCATTCGAGCGATGGGCCCTCGATTTCATTGGTCCAATTAACCCATCCTCGAACCAAAAAGCATATATTTTAGTAGCAACAGAATATGTCACCAAATGGGTTGAAGCAGAGGCATTGTCAAGAGATACAAAGGATTCCGTCATACAGTTCCTGTTCCATATATTTGTGCAATATGGGCTTCCAAGATATATAATTACAGTTGGTGGACCACAGTTTGTTGGTAACAAGATTGCTACAACACTAAAAAACTATCATATCCAGCACAAAATTACCACTCCTTACCACCCAAAGGCAAATGGTCAAGTAGAAAGTAGCAGTAAAATAATAGAAGCAATCATAACAAAAACCATTGCGTCACATAGACGCGATTGGGCTGCAAGATTACCAGAAGCCTTGTGGGCTTACAGAACAACATGGAGAAGCACTACCGGCTATTCACCATACATATTGGTGTTTGGAAAGGAACCCATTTTTCCCATAGAATTCGAAATCCAAACACTGCGAACAACACAAGAAGTTAGTCTAGATCTAAACGAGGCACATATTAATAGATTACAACATATCAATGAGCTAGATGAAATCATGCACTTTGCCCTTCAACGCACTACATTGATCCAACAACAGTGAGCTAAATGGCATGATGCTCTCATTAAAAAAAAAGTCTTCCACGAGGGAGATTGGGCATTCCTATACGATTCCAGGTTTCAGTATTTTCCCGAGAAGCTTCAGACTCGTTGGCTGGGGCCATATGAAATCCAGAAGGTGCATGATAATGGCACCCTTACTCTAATCACCATTGACAGATCTGGACATACCTTCAAGGCAAACGGCCACCAAGTTTGACTATACTACAAACCACTTACTCGGGAATCCTTCTACCAGCAACTCCTCGAAGACTCCGACATGCAAATTTTGGAGGAGGAAGAGAAATCTTCCTCACCTATGATTCATTAAGTGATTCACCTATTTTTACATTTTGTACATAATTCCTTTGTTTTTTTAGCATAAATTATTCTCTGTACATCTTTTTTTGGTATTTTCACTTTGTTGTTCCTTTTCGAAGAATCAACAATTCCATCATTTTTGCTGTTCCTTTTTCTCAAAAGAACAGCACAAATTTTTTTGCTGTTCCTTTTTCAGAAGGAACAACACTGTTGTTTTTGTTGTTCCTTTTCTGAAGGAACAACATTTGTGTGCACTTCTTTTTTTTTGCTGTTCATTTACCAAAGGAATAGTACTTTCATTTTGTTGTTCCTGTTCCAAAGGAACAACACCTTTTGTATTAGCCGTTCCTTTTTCACTTTCATTTTGTTGTTCCTTTTCCAAACGAACAACACTTTTTGTTTTTACTGTTCCTTTTCCAAAGGAAAGACACTTGCATTTTCTACTATTCCTTTTCCAAAGGAACAACACTTTTGGTTTTTGTTGTTCCTTTTCCAAAGGAACAACACTTGCGTTTTCTTCTGTTCATTTTCCAAAGGAACAACACTTTTGGTTTTTGTTGTTCCTTTTCCAAAGGAACAACACTTTTTGTTTCTATTGTTCCTTTTCCAAAGGAACGACACTTGTGTTTTTTGTTGTTCCTTTTCCAAAGGAACAACATTTGTATTTTTTTTTCTCTTCCTTTTTGAAACGACAAATTCCTTTTACTTATGCTTGTTTTCCTTGCTTTTCCAATTAAAGGATAGTTGCTATTCCTCTCAATATATATTAATTTCGAGTCTTTTGGAGCACAACTATACACTTATGCAATGGATACAAAACTAGAGCATACTGAAATTAGAAAATTATATAAAATCGCTATTTTTACAAGAAATTGCTTTGAATTGATAGCAGGAAAGAGGAAAGGACACAATTATTCATCACTTTTGCTATCATTATCCTACTAATACTGATATGATTGGTTATCTTTATCATGGTGGTTCTTTTTTTAAAATTCCCATAATCTTCTTTGATCATTATTAAGGAATAAGAACAAAGGGTATATTTTTCTATTGAGATGTTAAGACTTCTTCCACCATTCCTACTCTTACGGAGTGTTGAACCACCCTTTGTGTATAAATAGGAAAGTACTTTATAAAAGAGAAAAAAAAGAAAAAATTGTTTATATGACTTGTCAAATGCAGGATAGGGGGTCTCATCAAGAGCCAACCTACCATGATCATAAGGAAGAAAGTGAAGTGGCATTCCCACTATGGCCACCACACTAGGGATATGATCCAAGAGGCACATCAGAAAAAATAATGATTCCTTGGAACATGAGGTCTCATCATGAGCCGGCCTGTCCACCTTTCACTCCTTCCTGGTGAATGGCATTATGGTTTAACTGGTTACCAAGCTAGCATAATGACCTCCATTTCGACATTGCACAAACCTTCCTAATCATACACAAAGGATCATGGTTCCATGGGTGAAACAAACAACTCTGTCAAGGTTATGGACACCTATTGGCAATAGAGCTCTGATAATGATATTGAAGTCGCATTCCTTATACACCAATAGCAATCATCAACACCAGTCTTTGTCTTACACCTTTGTAATATGTCAAATAGTATTATGTATATCACTTCCCCGAACCATTAAACACATGAAAATCTATTATAACCAATCATGACGGAAAAGTCGATAATGACCGCATTAGACTTTTTGTGCATGTTAGCTATCCTATCCTCCCAGCCTCGTATCATATCACAGCATTCTCTTATTTGTTAAGTGATCCTATTATACACCTCGATTTCGGCAACCTGCTCCTTTTGTAAACATGGCATTTCGACATATGTTGTTCCTTTATGACTCTATACCATGGCAGTTCGGCACGCTGCTCCCTCATTTGACGGCCGAGGATGGCCTATCACATTGCAGGGGGGAGGTAGGTGACCTCATAATTTGCTGGTATACTTGTCAGACTATTATTCAGAAAACTTTTACTTGGGAATAGGAAGGCTTAACAGTATATCATTTTTCAATTTGCACGGCTTTCTGTTCGTAAGCTATTTCTGTATTATGCTCTGTAGCAATTAGTAAGTGACTCAAGATTTGAACAAGCCTTGTTGTTTTGTTATTTTCTCTGTGTTTCTAACAGTTTGAATAGCCTGATGTTCCATTGTCGTCCCTGCATTTTTACAGTGAGCTAAAACATGGGAGGAAGATCAATTCGGAGAGAACCACAGGTATTGATAGTTTCTGATGCTGCACGGGAAATCCTGGCAAGGGCAGGATGGTTAGTTTATCTTAATCATTTACAAGAATCCAACGAGACCGTAGCAGTAGAATTCTTGAAGAACTTGCAAGAATATCACTCTACAGTAAGGGGGTGACACATAGCAGTCACTGATGAAATAATTGCAGAGGTCTCGGGACTACCAGCCATTGGACTTGTGTGGGCTCTAAAGAAGGAGAGTTTGTGAAAGATCATAAAAATATTCCAAGATGAAGGCCAGAACCTGACAGCCAGAGGAAAGGGAGTTCTACCAGCAACATTAGGGGAGCCATGGGCAGAATTGGTGAAGATCATCCAGAGCTACATCATTTGTGAAGGCAGGAGAGACGTGGTAAGACCACAACACCTTAAACTTTTAGCTGTATTAAAACAAAAATGCTCTATGAACTAACCTGCATTTTTAAATTCATTACTTCATGATGTTGCCCGAAGCATGAAAAAATCACAACATGTAGAATCGGTAGTAAGTCACCATGGGCTGATACGATTGATAGTTAGCCACAATCTTGCTAAGCAACAGAGCAGCTGAGAAGAGCTAATTGCCACGATAGATGGGGTACTGGCTCTGCCAGCCCCAAAACAAAAACATACTACCAGTACACCGAATATACCATTGAAATGAAGGAAATCAGTTAGATTGGCATGGATTAGAGGGAGGTTGGACAAATCCCAAGGGAATACTAGCCAACCAATGGAGATAGATGATTCAGGGGATGAGCAACCCCCGCAATTGGAAGGAGAAGAGAATGAGAAAGAATTGGAAGGAAATGAGGAAGGAGAAACGGAGGAAGAGACCAAGAAGAAGGGGCATGCAGAGGAAGAGACAGAGCAACATGAAGAAATCCCATTGAAAAATCCATTGCAAGAGGATGAATTAGCCCGAATTTTGGCCAATATGGGAGAATATGCCCAACCTCTCAACCCACTAGGCCTCCATATTGAAGAAGAACCAAAAGAGCATTCTGCTCAGGATAAAAATGCACCTGAATAATTGTGCGATGAGGAAGAAAATGAAGAGAATCATTTCGTTCATGATGAAGGTATGACAGGAGAGAAAAGTGATGAAGATACAGAAGAGGAACAATTTGTTTCCATCTAAACTACACTAGAAGAATTTCATGGAGAAGAAGGGGTGGAAAAAAAAGTCACCCAAGAAATAACAGAACCAGCTAGGGTTTTTACTCTTGAGCAACCCGAACAGAACAACGAAGGAGCACCCCAAGAAGAAAACTATGGAATTGGCCAAGATAACAGTCCAGGCCCAAGTAAACAGGCAACTGTTCCTTCTAAGGAAACAGAAGAAATTAAAAGACTATGACAATAACAACAAATATTGTTGAATGTGATAGCACGACTTCGACAACAAATCAGGGTTTTGAAAATGAGAAAGAGAGCAAAAAGGACCACGAGTGTAAGACATGCAACCACTCCAGCAAGACCCCTCATGAAAAGGTAAGGAGGACTCAGGTACAACCTGCCGTTCGAAACCAAAAGGAACAACATTCAGCTATTACCCATGTTGAAGTGCAAACAGATGATATATTGGCCTGTGACAAAGAAGTTCAGATAGAGGCGCAACCCTCTGAAGAAATTCAAACCATAAACACGAGACAATGCAACAAGAAGATTCAAGTGAACCTTTCGCTTACCACTACCACGTGGGACAGTGATCCAAGGATAGTAACCCTACGAGAGGGTTTGATGCAAGCTCAACAAGCAGTAGAAAAACTCACTGAACAAACAGTTTCTCGAGAAAAGTATGAAGAATTACAACAACAGCTAAGGAATGTCAATTTATTCGAAAGACAGGCTTTTGAAGGATGGCGAAAGGAAGAAGAAAAGGTTGCAAAGGTAACTCATAGGTTAGATATAGTTATCAAGCAGATGGATACCTTATGCTCTTTGTACACTGACGTCCTAGCATGTAGAGCCCCCGCTAAGAATTATGCCTTGTTTTTAATGGAACGATATTTACGATTGAAAATTAAGGCTGTCAATGCAGGAGCCCCTATACAAATTAATACTATTGATGATTTTATAAATTGTTGTAAGCACTATGGAGTAAAGGTTCAAAGATTATTGTCTAAATTCTATCTGCATAGCCTTGTGTTAGATCAAGAAATAGAGCAGAACCCCAGCCCTTTCGTTGGGGACATCCAACTGCAGGAATTTACTTCGTTTGGAGTTAATAAAATCAAATGGCTTAAAGCCTATAATGCCTTCCAAAGGCAAGAAAATAGATTATATTTATGGGTAAGAGCTGAGCATAGAAATCTAGTGCAGTTATGGAGGGAACATAGGAAACTCATGAGGACTCCAGGTGTGATTGAAACATTAGGACCCATTCATACAACAATCAATCGGCAAGGGATAGAATACTTCTTTACCATTAAAGACCTTGCCGTTGACGCTGCTAAATTTCGATATTAGATTTCTAATCCGAATATCCAACTCAGGGAACCATTTAATTATGAGAACTTTAAATTAGTCGCTGATCACTTGAGCCTCTATGTTGAACTTATCTTGAGGGCAGGGCCATATTGGTTAGGATATAGGTTTCAGAGTCTGATTATCTGGCATCCTGCACCTGGATACCAAGCCCTATATCAGATGCCTGAGGGTCAGACAGGCCATCTTTTTGAACACCTAGTTAGGCATCATGGCTATAGACCACCACATGAGATCCTGTCTCCGGCCTACTCTCTCACTGCCTTACATGTCAACTACAATGTTTTCATGAGGGCATGAAAAAGGGTAAGCAGGGGGGTGTGTGGAGTATTGAAGAAGGTATGTTTTTATTGATTATTTTGTCATCTTTTCTTTAAAACTCATAACCTCTTTGCATCATGAACTAGGTAGATAATATGAAATCATGACAAAATCTATGGGATTTGTACGCAGCACAAAACTACTAATAATTGCCATTTCTTATGTAGGAAAAGGGAAAAATGAAAGATTGTCGTCCCAAAGAAAAAGATAGGGCAAAGTTAACTGTTGTCCCTTTGGCAGGGAATCACATGCAAACAAGGCGATCCAAATTGAAGCGTATCAGCTAAGGAAAGGAAAAGGAGATATCGAATCGGTGCAAGAGAACAAATGGATAACTGGGAATTAACAGTTTGGTGAAGGATCCTGAGGGACCGCTATCTTAACTATTTTGCATCATTGATATCTCCACTTGGCTATTATAAGAAGGGGCAACACTACTAGCCCGGGGGACAATCTGCTGTTATTTTCTATGTCACTTTCGTTTGTATTTGAAACTTTGATCATCGACTCTCGTTGAGAAGTGATCCACTGTAACTCTGCTTTGAATGCTTTAATATATACCTGGTTGTTGTTCCATCTTTGCTCTTGGAATAATATCAAGCGGTGTGTCCCTGGAGGCTAAGGGCCCAGCCCTGGTGGAACACTTGGTCCTGTACCATTATCTTTAATTCATGCGTGGTTTTCATTATCAACTTTGTTCGGTAATCTGCTGTGTTTTGTTATTTTACATCACGGTTCTATTATGTTTGATTTATGTTAGACCTGAGTAACATCGTTATCTGTGACAAGAATGTCGTATTTTTCATTCTAACTTTGTAACGCATTGTTGTTCCTTTAATCATTGATATAACATTGCTGGTCCTTACAGAATGCTATTGTTGTTCAATTGCAGAGTAACCATGTTGTGACATTCATAAGTTGGTATTACTCTATTCATCTATGTTTTACACTTAATCGCGATTATTGTTCAACTGACATTGCTATTCCATTAAGAATTACAATCATTATTCTTTGTAACTGAGATTGATATTTGTGGTATCGAAGTCAGATTACTATTTCTCTCAATATTAAAGCATGCCGTGTCTGTTATTTATTTTGGTTCATTGTACATTTACATTTGGCTCTAAGTGCTATTCTATATTTCATTGCTAATCAATTGCTGTTCTATTTCCGTTTGTTGTCTGATTTATTCTTAGAGTAAAGATTGCTATCTGATTTCTGTGGGATACGATTTCCACACCTATTTCTGTAGATTAAGGTTTTGTTGTTTATAAGAACTAGTTGCTGTTCCATTTCCTGTTATTTGCGTTATCATTGCTTTGGTGTGTAGAACGATCTGAAACTGTAGTGAGCGTTGACATTTGTTGTCTAGTTCCCAGGTTGATGATCTATTCCTTTATGATCTTTAGTTACATCAGTTTACAGAGGGATGAGTTACTGTTACTCTACCCTTGACTGATAATTTGCTTTAGTTTTCTGAATGCATGATGTAAGTATTAAAGTTCTTTGCTATAAGTAGATCTTGTTTTAAGCATCCGTTTACTCTTGTATTTTGAGCACTATACTACTAGCATTACTCTAACAAATGACTACCTCAAACTGAGTACACTCTTTGAGATAACAAATTGTTCCTGGATTGATAAGTTAATGTGAGGTAAATAGAGGTGAAAAATACCCTTTTTACTGCTCGACACCTACCTCAGCGATGATATGTCTACATATATATATATATTATAATATTATATATATTATTTATATATTATATATATATATATATATATATATATATTATAATTTATATATATTATATATATTTCGCATTGAATGTTTTTATAGGTTCTGACTAGGGTGTCCACAAGATGATCCTTGAAATGATAAAGTACTTCACTCTTCATAAATGACAGAATCTATCCTCATCTATTATAGACTTCACACTTTAGGGGGTAATATGTTGCACTAAGAATTTTCACCTTGACATTTCGCTATATGTGTGAGTTCATTACCACTCATACATTCCCCCTCTGCAAGTCTAAAACACTAGTTCCCCACATCAAGCCTGGAAAATAAGAGAAAAGCCCTCAAAAGTCTTTAAAACTCTGGTTCCACACTTTCTCTTTGTATTACCTGTAGTCCCGCACCTAATGGTCATGTCTCCTGCAGAACTAACCGCTCTGTCTATGTGTTAAAGGTGCAAACCCCTGTAAGAGTTAAAAGTCGGGAGTATAGTTTGAAAAAACTCACTTTCAGTCATTTCTTGAAGCTTCTAGAAGGAATATTGAGGTGGCAAGTTCGCTCTTTTAAGGTTCATGTATCCCATACCTTAAGGAGCTAACGCCTTGATGTGAGGAGCTTATCCCTTTGAAGGAGGATTCTATCCCTTCATACGTGGACCTGTAACCTCCTCCTCTGCACTATAAAAAGAGGCATTGGGCTGGTTACGTGGGAGGTTAGAAGTTGAATGTTTTTGAGGTGAAAAGCTGTTGGAACTTAGTCTTCTTTAGTTGAGTTTTATGAGGAAAGATTACATACCTCTAAGATCTCATTTGGAAGAGTGCAAGGCTTGTCAAAGTAAAGGAAATTCCTATTTCGGACCCCAGGAAGAGTTTGTTCAACATCAAGGTTGAAAAGGTTGTAAGGTTCTTCTACTTCAAAGTTAATACAAATAAATTTGTTTTTCTCAATAAGATGTTTATTCATGGTTTATTTTATGGATTCCTTGATGACCATAATAGACATGATTTATGATATTTGCTATGCAGGTGCTATTTAATGTTTTCTTTTTTGTGATTGTAGGTCCTCAAAGGTAACTCTTTCAAACGATTGGAGGGTAACTCTTTCGAACGATTGAAGGGTGACTACTACGAACAAGCATTGGATCTAAGGTAGGATCTTAACACCTTTGTAGTATTTACTTATAAATCGCATATGTCTAGAGAAAGATAGGTTTGTTTGTTTGTTTGTTGCTAGACTATCTTCTGATATTAGGGAGATCGACCTTGTCTACAAGATCGATTTATCCAACCAACAATACCTTGAATTCTTTGATATTTTTTGAGGAAAGTGGCCTTGTTCATGATCATCAATGGAACCTCTCTAACTTCTATCATTTGACCCATATTTGTTGAAGCCTTGACTTTTGTTTTAGTTGGACCTTGGATCTCTTCTCTTTTTTGGACACTCTATGGCATAGTGACCATGCCTGTGGAAATTGAAGCATTCAATTTTACCCCTTCTAAACATTCTATTCAAATCCCTAGACTCTGGAGTATGCATTCTTGACTTAGATGGTCCTAATATTCCTTCCTTGTTCTTAGCTTCAGAAACAAATTTAGAGGGTTGTCCTTCTTCATTATTTTGAATCCTCCCTCTTGAAATCATCCAGTGCACTTGTCAATGATCTCATAAAATGTTGAGAACCTATCATTGTTTCTTTTAGTTGTAAGAAATGTCTCCCAAATAGGTGGAATACCTCCGAGTACAATTAGTATTATCTCTCTATCAAAAGTAACTTCTCTGGCAAACAACAATTGATCTTTGAGTTGGGATTTCATCATGGAGTAGAAATGCATAGTCTCTCCCTTATTCATCTTGATTTCCCTGAGTTGATTCTTCAAAGAAAGAATGTGGCTAAAGTTGTTTACTTTGTACATCCCAACCAATTTATCATACATTTCCTTGGTCTTATTTAAATTTGAAATATAAATAGTCAAATGATTTCTCAATGATTCAATAATAATCTTCTTATAATTTATCTCACCTTTCTTGTGCTTGGCATTGATAGTAGGAGAAGCGTTATTTGGAGGCTCGGGTACCTTTCCTTCAACATATTCCAAGACATAATTTTCATCCAAAGTCACATCCAACCTAGTTATCCACATTTCATGGTTAGATGAGTCCTTCAACTTCTCTTCAATCTTGAAGTATGAGGTAGACATATTGACCAAGTAAAATATGCTCCTTCAAATCAGATTCTTTCAAGGGTGAGTGTACTTGTATCCTTGGGCTTGTCTTCACCTCAAATTTGATACCATGTTAATTTTCTAGTGTTCTATTCTTAGCAAAAACACTTATACCAATTCTTCTTCAATTAGCAATAAATTTCCAATATAATTTCAATCTTCTAGTAACATTAAGCCATTTTAGATATAAAAATAACTCAAATGCACAATATAAGGCAACCAAGAACAATAAAGACACTGTAATTTGGTTAAAGATAAGGGAAAAACCTCACAAGCCAGAAAACCCTTTCCATTTTATTCTATTAGATTGTCATCAAATTTTAAATAGAAATATACAATGTTCAAGTACATCAATAATAAATCAAAGTTCAAAGCCTTGAATAGACATTCAACATCCACTATCCAATCAAAGATGAGCCCAAAAAGTAAACTTTGGTCAAAAATCATATCTGCAAATTCTGGTCAAAGTTAATAGTAGCAACAATAGCCATAACCGGTCTTGGTCAATGGTCAAATAAACCTCCAAAATCTTCGGTCAAGATATCAGAAAACTTGGTCCCCTTAGCTCAGTCAAACTCGATTAAAACAATCCCAAAATTGTGCCTCAAAATCAATAAATGTCAAAGTCAACCTTGCAGTCAAATGTTGCCTCAAGTCTGTGATCAACTATGGTGAAAATGCCCATAAATGTTTTTCCTCCTTGCTCCTGAAGTCCGCCTTCAAAACAAATCCAAAATCCTAAGGAAAACAAAGTCAAACCATGCCCAAAATCCTAAAAGTCAACATTGATCAAAGGCTTCAAACATAAGTCAAATTTGATCAATGGATTCTCTCGCTCCCCTACTTGGACGTGCGAAATCAGACCCACAATTTTAGAGTTACATGAGCCAAACATGAGAAGATGTTATGTGATAATGATGCCTACAAGCGATGTGACATGAAGTCTATTTATATAAGGCTGAGGAGGTCGAATTTCCTTGCCCATGCTGACTTACACATTTTTGTAGTTGTGGTTTTCATATTCAAATAATATTTTGCCTTGAGTAAATTAAATTCTTCCAAGGGCTAGTAGGGTCTCTAGAGGATGAGGAGGGATTCCCAAGAGGAGGGAATTTCTACCTCAATTATCCAATTTCAACACATTGGGGTACATATGCCAATTAATTTTCAAAATTAAAGTTATGGATGATGGAAGTAGAGGAGTGGCATCCATTAAAGAGTACTTTTAATCTAAGTGGAAGCAAATCATTGTTAGAAGGTCAAATAAGTGGAGGAAAATTGAAGTCCCCCAAAACTAGAAGAAATAGCTCAGTAAAATACAAAAGAAAAAAGGAAGAAAGCAAAATAAAAAGCAGTGCATTAGGTGAGAAAAAGATGAAGCTCTTGAGAAATTATACTAGAGTGAACAGAAAAAATGAAATAATTTCAATGGTGATATTAGTACCCTTATTCCAATTACACCAATAATAATGATGGGTGTACACACCAATTAGTTTTTAATTGAAATTGTGGATGATGGGAGTAGAGGAGTTAAATCCCTTGAAGATTAAATTTACTCAAAGTAGTAGGAGAGCATTGTTAGGAGGTCAAATATGTCGAGGAGAAATTATGCCCCCACAAAACTGGGGAAGGGAAACAAGGCATCCATGTTCCCTTTGTGGTCCTTTCTCCAAAGAAATGTACATCATTATGGCTTTACCTTTAGGACCATTCACCCAAGAAAATTCCTCTTTGGTTGAAGAAATAATTGTTGAGATAAAACAATAGCACATCTAGGGGCCTTTATTGGAAGAATGAATCAATTAATTAAAGATTCCAGAAGCTGAGGAACTGAAAGGAAAAGTTATTGTTTTGAACCAAGAGCACAAAAGGTAGATTACAAATAATTCAGGACACCCATGGCCAACAACTCATTTCCCTCAAAGAGAAAACAATATAGTGGTAAAAGGAACTAGAAGAAGCATAGAAAAAGAGGCTACAGCAGGTAATTGATCAACGCTGTCAATATCTATCCACAATTATAGAACAATTGAATTTGTAGGAGGATTATGGAGCAAGACTAAAGGAATTCCACCATTATCTCTTATAACATTTGAGAGCATGAAGTGATCCTTAGGAATAATTTATAACCACTTGCATCATGTTCATCTTGGCCACAAAGAGATGAAATAAATTAAGTGAAAATAACATCGTAAAGGGCCAATATCATGAGGTACAAGAAAGCCTAAGAAATATTAAATAATATCAAGTAGGTTTTGATAAGAAACCACCAGACTGAAGGAATTCCGCACACATTCTCTTATAACATTTGATAGCCTAAAGTGAGCCCTAGGAATACTTTATAACTACTTTAATCATGTTTATCTTGGTCACAAAGAGGTGCAATAACTTCAATGAAAATAGATATTGGAAAGGGTTAATAGCGTGAGGTAAAGGAAAGCCTAAGAAATATTGAAGAATATTAAGTAGGTTATGATGATAAACCACTAGAAATTTCTAAGCTTTATTGATGAGATGCGATGAAGTGACAAGCCTTGGTTAGTGTATGGAGAGAAGCTACACTTAGTACATAAAACTTAAATTCACTTAGTAATAAATGTGCCAATTTGTGGGATGGGATTCAATGGTTCATCATTGGAACCAACGTGGTCAACACAAGTATGTTGGATTTAACCCAATCTAAATGGAATTTGAATAACATAACTAAGAACTTGATGAAAGGGCCAAAAATGTGCAACAATAAAGAGGCCTTAATAAGGAATCACTCACACAAATTTTTTGGTTTGCTTCTAAAGCGATCTTCCATCTAACCTTCAACTAGAGATTTGTTAGAAAGGAACTTAAGGCCATAAACTGAACTATAATGGAATGTGAGCTAGTGTTATATCAAATTCTCCCCATCTGCATTGGTCTAATCAAGTAATTCCATAACCATTAGGAATTCCATGTGGTTAGTAAAGCTAAAACATTGTAGGAACCAACCCCTTGTTGTAGCACAAAATTACCTAGTCAAAATTTTTATTTACTTCTTTATATTTGCTCAAAAATATACAAACGTCTTTCTCTTCTTTCTCTTTATTTGGGTATTCTAATATTCTTAGTACTTTATTTTCATATTCTCATCTCCTTAGTAATCATCTCAATCTAAGTACAAATAAGCGCAACAAGAATGATTTGAGTGCTTCATAAGTGAAACAAAATGATGTTGAGTATACTCAAGACAATAATATTGATAGATTTGGCAAGCCAATTGTAAAAGCCTAGACTGGTGGCTAGATGTATGGAATATTAATATTAATAAACTAAGGGCTTGTGACTCTTACATTCTTTGGAGTGGGTGTAAATGTGATACCCTTCTTGACAAGAGTTCTTCATTAGAGAAATGCATAGGTAGCAAATAATATGAGCATCTGGGCTGGAATCCTTTATATTACTTTCTCTTCACGGGGAATTTATTAGTGACTCATAATTGGAACTACTAGAAATGTACTCTATTTCTCATTGCTTTTTGGGTGGGTCTAGTTCTTGTGGAATTATCATCTCTTCTACTCTTAATATAACCTACTGACTAGGGAGACAGAAGTTTGAGCTAACAAGCACCATCATCTTTGTAGATTTAATTGTTCAATTTATCAATCCACTTCACGGATTTGGGAGTGTTGTAGTGAAAACTCAACACCCCCTTTTTTGACTTATTTATTTCAAATAATGGGGACCATTTCCATAAATTTTTGGCTAAATCACCTTTTTGATATTTTATTTTGGTTTAGTGTCCTACAATTTTTCCATTTTCTCCTTTTCGTTGGATTTGTATTTTGATTGCTTCACTGAGTTCGACTTTTCTCTAGCTTTCAATCGGTACTTGTTTTGTCTTATTTGGTTACACAACTTGCAAATGGTGCTCATTCGAAGTTCGATAATTATTACCACTTGGGTATAAAAATGTAAAAAATGTATATTATTTTAATTTTTGTAAATAAATTAGTAATTCACTGTAAATATTTATTCCTAAAGTTTTACTAATTTTTTCATTTACACTAACATTCCTACAAAATCACCTAGCCAAATTGTAGAGCAATTAAACTTATGTGTTTTCAGGGTCTCGGTAATTTATTCAAATTCCCAATTATAAAAGAAATTATGAGACCTGAAATTTCAAAAATGTAAAGTGGTTGTGGTTCATTTTGTAGAATTTTTGATTACCGAAGTTGTTGTAGTTTATAATGGAGGAGTTCCACTCCAAGTGGGCCCCACTTCGCCTCACCTCCTCCCTTCCTTTACAAAAGTCCCCACAAGAAGTTTTGATATCCGATACTAGAAAAGTCTCGATATCCGTTAAAAGTCTCGATATCCAATAAAACTCACGATAAAATTTTTCTAATATTTCAAAAGAATTCCAATATTTAAAAAAAACCACTATTAAAAAAAATTCCTATATTTAAAATACCGATATTAGATATCAACTTTTTTGTTTGGTGCACATTTAAAAACTTACGATATCGACTCTCCTCCGATATCTAATATCGAAAACCTATGATGGCTATTTAGGTTTTAATGAAAGTTGGTCTCCTTATACCTCTAGCTCCTCCTCCTCTCCTCCATTCATTTACATCCACAAATGGATCTAATAACAAGAATGAGTTTTGTAATATATTAGATTGTAATATAATTATATATTGTATTAAAATTATAATATATTATATTTTAATTATAATCTTAATTCATTTTGAGTTCATTTTAACTTTTAATTAAAATTTATTTTAATTATATATAATTAATTTGTAATCAATATAATATTTTTAAATTAATCTTAATTAAATAATAACTGATTAAATTAATTTAGGACTAGATTTTAATTATTTTTTTCCTACTTTTAGTCCATGCAACATTTTTTCCAGAATTCTGGTAGTTTTGACACTTCAATTTTGGAAGCTCATAAGTTGAGTTTTACTTGGCCAAGTGAGGCCCAGAATGCCTTGTTGGATAGATAACATCATGGAGGATATTTTGTAAGTGGTTGTATGACCAGATTTAGTCATTTAAGGAGTCTAAAATTTAGCAGAAGATCAAGCTTCGAATTTGTAAATAAAATTAATTTTCTGACTTTTATTTTTTCCATTTTCATTTGCTCATAAGCCATGCTAAATGCAGATCCATTCTAATATATTCTTTTTGACCAATAGGATCTTTACAATTATTAATGAAAGGTCATATTTCCTTTTATTTATTGATTTATTTAAGTTCTGATTGTAAGAATTTTTATTGTCCAGATTTTGTATTTTTTATTTTAATTTGTATTTTAATTCAATTTTGATTGGTTTTGGCATGATAACAGTTAAAGAGATGAGAATGAGAAGATTTCAATCATTGGTATTAATCCAACAAGAGAGCAAAAGAATTTGGATCAATAAAAATTGTTGGAGTAGAATTATTCTTCAACAACTCTCCTATTTGAAATTCATTTTTGTAATTATAAATGGTGGTTTGTAGAATGAATAAATTGGGGGGGGGGGGGGGGGGGGGGTGGGGGTGTGGTGTGCTTCCTTCTCTGCAATTCTGGAATTCTTAAAACACTATTGTAATAGGAGTTTCATTGTTGCAGTGATAGAGGATCAATGTCAAATCTGGGGATTATTGCGATTTATCTTTTGCAAATCTGAACTATGTATGGGGAGCAAAGTTTGTGCTATTGCAGTTCTTGTTTTAACAACAAAGTTTATTATTTGGAGGAGATTGTAAGAGATTCAAATAATTGGGCAAGAGATCGGGTTTAATCAATTTGTTTTGAATACTATTATTTTTAATACAAATTTGATATATTTTGATAGCAGAATTATATCATTGGATTTATATTTATGCACTTTTGTCAATATGAATTCCATTCTTATGGCTTAGCTATCTAATATGTTTGTCTCATGAGTCTATTATTAGTTTTTTGTCTTTTACTCTTGTGCAATGAAACCAGATTTCTCAGTAACTATTTACTCATAAATATACCATTTAATCTGGATTTAATTACTAGTAACATTATGTGAACACTTCCATAATGTGATTGGTTCATCATTCATTGTTAATAGTTTATTGGTTATTAGCATTATGTGAACTACTTCCTAATGTTAATGATTAATCATTCATGTTAACATATATCTAAACAAAATGTGTTTTGGTATTCATAATATTAGTTAGTTGAAATACTTGGATAGCTTGATATTCATTATCAGTCAGACATATTTAAATCCCAATCATTTAATTACTTTTCTCTCAGTTGGGTTAGATCTACATCTTCCTAAGAGAGATAGGCTTAGGATTTCATTCCTTTTGCTTATATTCTAGGTCAACTTTTGTAAAAAGTCAAATATGAAAATTTTGGTCAAAGTTAACAACAAAAACCCTAACTAGTCCTTGTCAATAGAAAAATCAAGCTCAAAAAGATTTGTTCATAGTAGCAAAAAACTTGGCAACTCAACTCACTTAAACTTGGTCAAAACAGTTCCCAAATTTTGCGTCAAATTAGTAACCATTAAAGTTAATCCTATGGTTAAGGGTTGCCTTAGGTTTGTGGTCAAATGTGGTTAAAATGCATAGACAAATTCATCCTTCTTGCTCCTAAATTCAGCCTCCAAAATAAATGCAAAATCCCAAGTCAAACCATGCCCAAAATTTCAAAAGTTAGCATTGGTCAAAGGCTTGAAACATAAGTCAAATTTGGTTAACAAATTTTCTCTCTCTCTCCAACTTTCAAGTGTGAGCTTCAACCTATAATTTTACAATTACATAAACTAAACATGATATGATGTGATGTGATGATGATGCCTCCAAGTTATGTGACATGAGGCCTATTTATATGAGGTCGAAGAGGTCGAATTTCCTTACCTAGGCCAACTTGTAATTTTTGGGAGTTATGGGTTTCATATTCAAAAAAATATTTTTCCTTGAGAAAATTAAATTCTTCCAAGTGATATTAGGGTCTCCAGAGGGTGAGGAGGGCTTCCGGAATAGAGGGATTTTCTCCCTGTGTTGCCAAATTTCAACACTCCCTCTCAGCTAGGGAGGCATTTCTGACTGCATCATAAGTCTCATCTCAAATGCCTCATCATCATCATACCATATCTTATCTCTTCTCATTTTCATGCACATTCTCGAATCTATAGAAGAAGAATCATCATATAACTTTTCCACCATATATCCAAGGACAATAGGGAGGATACTACTTACCATGAAAGGCAAGGATCATATTTTATCCTATTGTTTGTTGATCTATCCTCTTGACCCTCAAAATTCAAGTGGTAGAACACTTGCATTCTATCACATGGGGAGGATACCTCTACTTACCAATGGTAAGGATCACACAAACCCAAGTTTCTCCTCAACCATTGTCGAGATGGGTGGAAATCACAATAGGGCCAACTTGTGGGTAGGTTGTGTTGATAAATCTAGCACATCAATAGTTAGGTGATTTATCCTCAATAAGAAACTTCTTCTGAGTTATTTTTACAACTTTAGATTAGGATCTTCTTAACTTAAGTTATTAATTTTATTCTTCATTAAACAATTACAATGCATCCACATAAATAGATAAGAGACACAAAATGCAGGTTATGAGCTAGGGCCAAAACCTCTCACTCTTTGAGAGGAAAACCTGAAAAAATTATTCTTATAGAGATTGTAATTGATGAAAACCAAGACCAACATCCTTGACCTATTGGCCACTCCAAGACCAAGACACAAGTCCTCTTCCATCTTCTCATTTACAATCTTTCGGTGCCTGTACTTCAGATTTTGCACCATATGTGATGACAATGAATTATGGTCAAATAGTTTATCGAGGATGCCAAACCTCGCCTTATTTAGTAGCACCAAATTTTGAAGTAATATCGCTAAACCATAGTCATTGTTGATAGCACTAAGATCTTCTCCCTTGAAATAGCACTTTGTCACACACTTGTGACCTTCTTCCCGTCATGGAACATAATACTTCTTCTGTGAGACAAATATTACACTGAGATATTACACAGAAATGTTCTACACACTATGATTTCTTTAGTTACACCTCATTGTCCCTCGAAAGATCTTCGATGTCCCTTCCTTACCTATCCGAGTTCCTTCTGATTTGACACCTGAATTTTAGAGGTAATCCTAATGACTTGACTGTGGAAATGTGAATACCCTTCACGCATATATATTGTTGTTTTCCCATGCATATTAGTCGAAATGACATCAAAGAATAAATGTGTCTCTAATTAGGTGAGCTGATATGTGTCATTTACTTCATCTTGAGTCCAACATGAAGAGGAGAACCGTGTGCTTGTCTTGGAGGGATATTAGACAATCCTATAGACTTAAATACATTTGTAACATGCCTCAAAAGGGTTCTTCATAAATGACATTAACCCTTTGGAAAAATCCTAAAGTATCACAATGGGAGCCATCTAAAAGTAAAATCTCTTCCTCATGAAACCCATGAAGCAAACATACAACCATTTTATTTTTCTTCTTTAAATCAATTACATAAAATTCATACTTACATGTCATTATGAAGACCGAACCTAGTTACACTTTTCAACGCTCCCTCTTAACTAGGGAGATATTCATAAATTTATTTGGTCATTCTTAATTTGAATAATTTCTAATAAGAAGAATCAGATTGGTAACCCATCTGTATAGCATCATATCAACCAACATTGTTACATAGCAATGCCTTGACTAACAACTCTATGTATTAGAAATATCTAAGCTCAATGTTGGCAAGACAAATGATCTATATACACCCTCATCATTGTCTCTCCTGGAACATACCCCAACTAGGTTCTCTGGGTGTGTTCCATCATGAATCTTCTTATATTGGATTCCCAGTCCTCAAAGAATATCAGTCCTCCATGACTACTCATATCTTGAATTCCCTATCTCATCCTCAAAGAGCATCAAATTTCATATGATTACCTAATCCTCCATTCTATCTTCCCAAGTGAAGACCAGAGTGAGGTGTTTATCTCTCCATCTTAATTAGGGAGGACATATCTATTATAATTAAAGAATGTACTCATTCCTACAGAATAAATGTACATAAGCTCCCTCTTGGCTTAGGAATTTCCAAGTTTACTCTAAGTAAGAAACATTTTTCCAGGCTCCCTCTTAATCAGGGTCCTATAGCATCTCCTTAGGTGGAGATGATGGGACAACTAGATTTTTGAAGAAATCCTCCTCACGATTTCATGAAATTCTTTTCATTATCTATGATTCTTCATGTTTGGGACTTCTACATAGTGCACTAACCATCCATCAGTTATCCATGCCATCATCAGAAAGTGATACATCAGTCCATATCTGGCTTTCATTCATGCCATGTTTCTTTCTTCATGCCGTGTTTACTTAAGTATCTTTCATCCTACTACATGTTCATCAGTTGAGGAAGACATCCATATATCTTCCCTTGGCAGTCCTGCATAAACCCATCCTGATATTTGTTAAAAAAATAAAGAAATGAACACTAAAATCAACATTACCTTTGTCATGGTTTTTCACCATGACATCTACAAGTTTTCATCAGTATCTTGGATACATGTAGACACATCTACCAAATATATATATTGTCAAGGGTCTCTTTATTTTTTTGGACTCCATCAGAATGTTCATATCTTTCATGGAGATATCCTAGTCAAATTGTCTTGCTCTTATGGATGTTGATTTCCTTTACCATGGTTTCATATCTCATGATCTCCTCCTTCCTTTCTTCACACATTTCATTCTCAGGACTTTCCAATAAGAGTTCCTCAATTGTAGTCAACCACCTCATACTTCATATGCGGACAATTATGTTGATTTCATCTAGTGTGACCCATGCCTTTCGACTTTTAGAGGAGATTCCTTTACTTTGATCATGCTTCTCAAGATAGAGCAGTCAACCATGTTACCTTCAACCAAATAACATGACTTTATAATATTGAATATAATCATACATACCTCATTTACCTATAGGTCATCTAGGCTTCTTTTAACAACTTCCGTTATTGAAAAGAGCTTCAACCCCTTGATTTGCTTCATCTCTTATGTCATCATAACATCATCTCATGAATTCCACTAGTTGGAGTTCCTGACGAAACACTTGCTTCCTCTCTAGATTAGTGAAACTTCCGATGAATATTCCAATAGATAATCTTTAGGATCTTGCATATCCCTATCCATTAGATGTTACCTTTTTGATGTATGATGAGCCTTCTCTTGGATGACTTCTCCCTTTCCTTAAGTTTCCAACAAGGTTCTCAAGAGATATATCCTTCATATTTGAATGCTATATATTTTGTTTTGTACATCCTTTATGTGTCCTATGATGATGTAACGAGATCTTACTTTAA
The DNA here is from genome assembly GCA_000404065.3 of Pinus taeda. Taxonomy (NCBI): domain Eukaryota; kingdom Viridiplantae; phylum Streptophyta; class Pinopsida; order Pinales; family Pinaceae; genus Pinus; species Pinus taeda. Next base: position 66,935 of record APFE030836038.1, on the reverse strand, counting down.
TGCTTTTCCTCTTCTGGGTTCCTCCACTTCTTCGGTGAAATGGGATTCTTCTCTATCTTCCTTGTTATTTCCCTTTTTGAGCTTGGGACAATCTTTCCTATAATGCTCATGGCATTGAATCTTAACTATGTTCTTATTTCCTTTTTGAGGACCAAATTTTCCAAACTTCCCTTTCCTTCCAGAAAATGTTTGAACACATTTTACCCACAACCTGTCTTCTTCTATCTTTCATAGATACCACAAGTTGTATAATTGAATATCTTTCTTATTCTCATGGACATTTGTTAGTTAGTGCATTTGGAACAATATATATCATTTCTTTATCTGAAATCATCTTCTTCATAACTTCCACTTGAGAATTTATGCATATGACCCTTTATCTTTTGATACCTTCAATTTGCGTATATCATATCTAAGTGATATGACCTTTGTTTATCACATCTTCAGAGAATAATTTTACCAGCTTATCATATATGTGTTTTGGATGTCTCCAATCCTGATATATGAGAAAATATTGGACTCCATAAGAATCTCTTAGGCCCTTAAATCCTTTTAAATATAGCCAGATAATACTTGACGTTCATATGGTTTGGAGACTTTTCTAATGACTTCATTTTCTTTGAGGATTATTTATATCCTCCCTTTCCATGCAAGGAAGTGCAATTACCTAACCATCTTATAGATCTCATTGAAAAATAATGTCATTTTACTATATTAGATTGTAGAACAAAGATACTTACTTGAAAAGTGAAGATGAAATATCCAAATTGATCCCTTTGATGGTGGTTGACGAAGATGTATTAGTTCCCCTTTTGGATGATCTTCTTCCAATTGAAATCCCTTCTTCAATAAAATCAGATTTCCCCTTTTATGATGACAATGCCTTTAGATCTAGTTGTTGGAAATACTAGGGGGGTGAATCAATATTTCTTTTTCCGACTATTGTTTTGCCAATTAAAACATTTATATTCAGAACACAAGATGAATGACAAGAATAAATGAATTTATTTATATAATCTTTGTAGTAAAATAGATACAATATATAAGTGGCTGTAATCAGTTTCCAAGCACCAACTTGGACTTTTGTGAGGCTCCAACCTCCAGAGCTCCAACACTATTTTTCCAAGGCAACAATCTTGGACTTAGGAGCACTAAATCCCAAGGACTTCAATCCTTCCAGTTCCTGAGACACTAGTCCCAGGGACACCTATCCTTCCAACTTCTGAGGCATCAACCCTAAGGACTCTAATCCTTATTACTTTTGAGGCACCAGCCCCAAGGACTCCAATCCTTCTCACTTCTGAGGCACCAACCTCGAGGACTCCAATCCTTCTTGCTTCTGAGGCACCAACCCTAAGGGTTCCAACCCAATCTTGTCAAGGCACATTTGACAGTGATGTTCCGCTCTCAGAACTCTTCATTACTAAGTTCTGTCCATTTACAGCTTCACTATAGTCTCCATGCTACAACATCAATGACAACCAGTCTTCTTGTGAAGGAGTCTTTACAATTCTTTATACAATCCACACAGAGTCTCCAATAGCTAACCTTTGATCATATATCTAGACCACTTTAGTGAGTCCACTATAGCTACACTAAACTCTACATAAGAACCTGCTATTTCTTTAAGCATATGTTCTTATTGTCACAGTGAATGTTTCTGTGTTGGCCACTTCCTTCGAATGCCTCATGTCCTATTGGTCCTTCAACCTTTTTTTTGTTCTGCTGGACCCTGCTACTGCCTCTGTTTCCTCCAGCTTCTTTCAACAACACAACACACACTGTTCTCTGTTTTTCCTGTTTTTATGCATTCCTCATGCCTCTATCTATCGGTTTCCTTTTTTTTTTGGCTCTTCGACTTCCTCAACGCTTGCTTAGCCCATCGGCTTCCTCCTCGGTCGCTATCATTTCCTCTTCCCTCACTTGCTTCTTCAGCTTCCCGGCTTTCAGTTTCCTTTGTCTATTCAAGTGTTCCAATATTCATAGGACATGTTCAGGAGGAAGAGAGGTCGTATTACAGAGAAATGTTGCCTATTAAAAGATATCATAGAGGTTATTTTTTCATTTCAAGTTCACGAGTCGTGAACTATTATTTCTTCATAATATAGATGCCCGAGAACAATCCACTAAATAAAGCGTCTCAGCTCATATATATATATATATATAATATATATATAATAATATATATATATATATATATATATATATATATATAGATATATATATGAATGAATGACTTTTGCAAATCACCAAAGGACACGTTCCTTGGGAGCAGGGGCCGACTTATGAGTTTTTCTCATTTAAAATATATAACTCGAAGAGTCTTTCATTATAGACTTATTTCTCATGGAACCCTTATAAACGCGGTATACCCATATGGCGGTCCCACATGCCACGTCTTTTATAGCAATTGCCACTTTCAGAGGTTCTTCTATAAGTCGAGCCTAAAACATTGTTGATGGCCGATGGTTGATACCGGATGCAATATTATATTAAACTGTTTATAATAGGTCCGTCAGGTCCACAGTTCTTATCACAATCGGCAGGTTAACATATAACATGGCCAATTCCCCTTCTGCCGATGGGATGGATGCAATATGATATTAAATCATAATTAATATACCTTTTGGGTCTGCAGCCTTATCACAATTGGTGCTTTCATGTGGGAAGGCTTTATGGCTTGTTATATAGCGATGGACGCGATATTACAATAGGTGCGATATAATAGGACCATCGGGTCCACAATTGTGTATCGCAATTGGCTATTTCAATGTGGCATTCTATTAAGACTTATGATATTATGGATGTGATATTTCAATAGGTGATTTATGATGAGGTCGCGGGTCCGCATGTATTATCGCAATCGAAGGTTTCAAGGATGAAAAACCTTCATAACTTGCGATGCGGTATTCCTTAGCAACCCTCCACCATTGATATCTTCAGATCTAACGGTCCCAACTTAACCCAGTTAACATTGAACGTAGATACATAGAGTCATGACTCTTCATTCTTTGCTTCTCGCTCCTATGGCTTATGATATGTTAACTCATCTTATATTTCTTCGATATTTCATGCGATATTATTGTTAACTCCTTTGTTAACACTATTCCACTTTGTCCTCTGCTCTTCCCCTATGCTCCTCTGATCGATCTTCCTTTGGATTCCGAACCTTTGGCATATATTACTTCCCCTGTAACTCTGATAGGCTCTATGTCCTCCACTCTTCCTCTATGCTCCTCTGATCAGTCTTCCTTTGGATTCCGAACCTTTGGCAGATATTACTTCTCCTGTAGCCCTGATAGGCTCTGTTTATGCTCCTATGATATGGATCCTCTTGCTCCAATGTGGCTCCTCAGGCTTGGCAGTGTCTTTCAAAGACATTCTCTTGTTTTCTCTGATATTCTGCAATATGCCTCTCTTGCTCTGATATTCTACAGTAGCTTTGATATGCCTCCTTGCTCTAATATGCCTCATTTGTTAGCTCCTCTAGCTTATTGCTTAGCTACCTTGATGGTCTTGCTCCTGTCTCTTCATGGATATGCTCTGCTTCCCCTTGGCTTCATATCATCATCTAGTATCTAGAATATTTCCATATTGACATCAATGACAACCTAGGTCAACAATCTCCCCCTTTGTTATTGATGGCAATATTATTCTTCTCTCCCCCTTTGACATCAATGGCAAAGGAGTTCTCTTCTTCATGAATGGTAGATTTTTAAGGGTGTGTGACTCCCCCCTTGTCATAGTGCTCTTCTTATTTTTACTCAAGATAGAAGGATTGATGCTTTATCATCAACTAGCACATTATTCCCTCTTCATGTCTCAGAACTACTTTATAATGGCTTCAACAATGCTTAAATATGCTCTACTTTAATGCTTTCATTCAGATTGCAAATGGACATACACCAAGTGTCTAAGTCCAGTTTTATATGCTTCAATCCATATTGTTGTCTCCACAGGTATAATTGAGAGGCTTCATAGTCTGAATCAAGAGAAATTGCCATTGAGATTGTCTTTTTTGCTATCTTTCTTCAGATCTGAGTTGCTTTGTGTCTCTGTGCTTCTCCTTAAGTGACTGCCATCCAGTATTCAACTTCACTACATTTGGATGAAAAGGTGAGAGGTTGTGCCTTACTGTTGCTATATTTGACCAGTCTTATCATAAGTTATATTTGACTGCACCACCCTGTTAGGTCCCTATAATACTAGTGATTACCCCATTACTATTGTAGTTGTATCCCTTATTAATATTGTTGTGCCCCTATTGTCCCTATATTGTTATTACTATGCCCCATAGAATCCCTCTATTGTTATTTTTTTGTGCCTTTATATTATTATTGTTAGGTTGGCTGGGTTATATTGTGACTCCTTAGACTCCTATTTATAGAAAGGAGGTTTCCCCTCGAAGAGGATGAATTCTAAGGCATTGATCTATCTTTTATATCTTTTTGTGAGTTGGTTTCATAATTAAAGAAGGTTATAGGTGACAAGCTCCCAGTTCAAACAATATTTCCAGAACTTGATGAGGAAGGAAAAATTATATTGAAACCGGAAGCAGTCACAGAAACAAGAACTCGACAGCTACAAAATCGATCAATTTCAGAGTATCTCATTAAGTGGAAGAACTTATCCGTTGAATATTCCACATGGGAGGATGAGAATTTTATACAGAAGCATCCAGAACTACTTAAGCGTTGAGGACAACACTTTTTTGAAGGAGAGGGGCATGTTAGGTCCCCATAATACTAGTGATTACCCCATTAGTATTGTAGTTGTATCCCTTATTAATATTGTTTTGCCCCTATTGTTCCCATATTGTTATTACTGTGCCTCATAGAATCCCTCTATTGTTATTTTTGTACCTTTATATTATTATTGTTAGGTCGGCTAGGTTATATTGTGACTCCTTAGACTCCTATATATAGAAAGGAGGTTTTGTCATTTGAATGATCAAAAAATAATTCATTTGTGTAATGTAAAGGAGGCTGCTTCCTCGAAGAGGCTGAATTCTAAGGCGTTGATCTATCTTTTCTATCTTTTTGTGAGCTGGTTTCATAACACACACTCTCCTTTATATGATCCATCTTGTCCTTGTGTTCTTGTACATATCTTTGCATGTTATTCCCCTAGCAGATTTAGATATCTAGTCTATGAATGTCTTTTAAATACAATTGCTGATTTTCATCTTCCGCAATGCTTCAGTTTTGTTATATGCTACCAGATGCTCTTACTTCAATATTCCATTCCATATGTATCTGTTTGTTTGAATATTGCCTTCATTAGTGTCCAAAATTTATCTATTCTCACATTAAATCCCCGAGTCAAGACATAAATTCTGTGATAACAACACCATAGTTGTTTGTCCCTATTTCTCTAGCATTAAATGACTTTCACTGTTGCTCCAAATACTGCTTAGTGATTAAGTGGAAAGTATTTCTAATAATAGTCCAAGGAATGGTTACATGATCATGTTCTTCAATGGAGTACTCTTGAGAAATGATCTTCATCAAAGAATTATTGTTAATAAATCTCAACAAGGATTTCATAAGGACCATTTACTGATAGCTTCTGCAATAATGATCAAGAATCACTGGCTCCCCCTAATTGTATGCATCATCTCTTTTAGCAGAGTCTTCCCATCAAATGCTTAGACTGTCAAAATTCAGGCCAATGACATATGCTGTTTGCTGGAGACCTTAAGGGACTTTCAGATTGTATTTTCTTTCTTCTCCATACTTGTGTAACTTTCTTCTTTTGCATGGTTCTAGCTTGTGTAAGAGCCCATGTTAAGTTACAATCATGTGCCATATAACCAATGTTGTGACACTTGAAGCATTCTACATTGTTCATGAATAAGAATTCATGATTTCTTCCTACAAAATTGTTTCTTGGAGATTGTTGGGGACTATAATATCTATCTCTATGAGATGGTTGGGGACCATAATATCTATCTTTATGATAGCTTTATAGTCTTTTTCCATGTGACCAAAGTTTGTACAACAATAACAATAACCAAAAAATGAACTTTGGTACCTAGGAGATGGAGATTTCCTTGATGTACTTCTAAAGCCTTTCTGCCCTGGGATCCTTTGATGATAACCATTGCCTCTCGCATCTTTGACATCATATACATTTCTTCTTGGAGCAGGATTTCTTCTATTGTAGCCTTGATTTTTCTCCTTACCATTGCTGGAATGGGGAGCATCACCATTTCTTTCGGGCTTCTTCACATCCCTTTTGTTTAAGGCATTTTTATTCTTGTTTGAGGATTCACCTACATACCTGAGACCTGATTTATCAAATGGACTTCTGTTATAGCTGAGCATGTCATCGAAGGCCTGATGGCTCTTCAAGATTTTGTTCATCCCTTCAACCTTTGTTTTGAGGAAGAAAATCTCTTCTTCCAATATTTCACACTCATTATTCTTCTTAGCAAGTTGTTTCTTAGTTTCTTCCTTGATATGAGTAGCTTCATCTTCTTCTATTTTAAGGGAGATGATACTTGACTTCATTCTGAAGATTTATTTATTCTTTTGTTGACTTCTTTCCATTTCTTCCTTGATCCTTGTAGCTTTACATGTTTCATCCTTGCGAAGCTTGATGTTATATTTTAATTTAATGATTTCTTCATCCTTTGCTTTCAATTGACAGATCATGGTGTTTCTTTTCTTTCCTGCTTCATTAACCTGTCCTTCTATGAATTTGAATGCTTCCATGGTATTTTCAACTCCTTGTACTTGGTTCCTTGTTTCTTGTAGTTGAGACTTGAGAGAGGAGACCTCTACCTTGTACTGACAAATCTCTTCTTCAAGTTTGTTCAAGTTGTTGTGCCTTTGTTCAAGTTGACTTGACAAGGTATCTTCCTTATTCTTTGCTTTATTTAATTGATTTGTCATGGATATGACTTCTTCATCATGCTTTCTTTTGCTTTGATGAAATTCCTTCTTAAGCTTGGCAAGCTCTTCATCCCTTTCTTGTACTTGAAGCTTGACAAGGTCAACTGTATCGCTTGTTTAATCTTGGTCACTAGCCAGTGATATCTTCTTAAGTTCCTTATTTTCCTTTTTCAAACTGTTAATCTCTTCCATGGTAGGAATAAATTGAGCTAGGAGATCTTCTACAAAATCTTTATCATTCTCTTCATCTTCTAGATCTATTATAGCCTTGATGTTATCATTCTCATGTTCAACTTCTATGATGGGTTCTAGATTTCCATCATCTTCTTGACTGATGGTCATAGTCAATGCTCCTTTTGAGTGAAGGTCATGATGTTTGTCCCATATACCCTTTGCTGATGAAAATTTTACTAGATTGTTCTTTACAGAATCAGGTAGCCCATTCAAGATTTCCTTCATTAATTTTACATTGTATTCCTTGGATTCTTCATCCATCCTGCTATTAGCAATCACTCATTTCCAGATTTCAATGCCTTAGGTCTGTAGGAAATTCCTCATTCTTGCTTCCCATATATTAAAGTTCCCATTGAGCCTTGGGGCCTCCTCAAATTGATTGTATTTTATCTTAGTAGTAGAGAGAGACACATCCTTGGGAGGATTGGAGAATTTCTTCCTTGACTTCACCATTTGTGTTCTGAAGATCAACCTTCAACCTGTTAGGATTTTAATGAAGGTACTGGCTCTAATATCAATTGTTGTAAATATTGAGAGGGGGGTTAAATCAATATTTCTTTTTTCAACTATTTTTTTTCCAGTAAAATCATTTATATTCACAACACAAGATGAATGACAAGAATAAATTATTTTATTAATATAATCTTTGTAGTAAAATAGATATAATATATAAGTGGTTGTAATCAGTTTCCAAGCACCAACTTGGACTTTGTGAGACTCCAACCTCCAAAGGTTCAACTCTATTTTGCCAAGGAAACAATCTTGGACTTAGTAGCACCAACTCCCAAGGATTTCAATCCTTCCAGTTCTCGAGACACCAGTCCCAAGGACACCTACTCTTCCAACTTCTGAGGCATCAACCCCAAAGACTCCAATCCTTCTTACTTCTGAGGCACCATCCCCAAGGACTCCAATCCTTCTTAATTCTGAGGCACTAACCCCAAGGAGTCCAATCCCTCTTGCTTTTGAGGCACTAGCCCCAAGGGTTCTAACCCAATCTTGTCAAGACACATTTGATAGTAATGTTTTGCTCTCAGAACTGTTCATTACTGAGTTCTATTTGTTTACAGCTTCACTGTAGTCTCCATGCTACAACATCAATGACAACTAGTCTTCTCATGAATGAATCTTTACAATTCTTCATAGAGTCCACACAGAGTCTCCAAGTGCTGACCTCTAATCATATCTCCATACTGCTTTAGTGAGCCCACTATAGTTGCACTAAACTCTACATAAGAACCTGCTTTCTATTCAAGCATATGTTCTTATTGTCACAGTGAATGTTTCAACATGATTGTTTTTGTGCTGGCCACTTCCTTCGAATGCCTCCTGTCATGTTGGTCCTTCAGCCTTTTTTTTTGTTCTGCTGGACGCTGCTACCGCCTCTATTTCCTCCAGCTTCTATCAACAACACAACACACACTGTTATCTATTTTTCCTACTTTTATGCATTTCTCATGCCTCTGTTTGTCGGTTTCCTCTTTTCGCTGGCTCTTCGGCTTCCTCAACGCTCGCTTATCCTATCAGCTTCCTCCTCGGTCATTGTCATTTCTTCTATGCTTTCTTGCTTCTTTGACTTCTCGGCTTTTGGTTTCCTCTGTCTATTTGAGTGTTCCAATATTCACAAGACACGTTTAGGAGGAAGAGAGGCCGTATTACAGAGAAACGCTGCCTATTAAAAGATATTAGAGAGGTTCTTTTTTCTTTTTAAGTTCACGAGTCGTGAACTGTTATTTCTTCGTAATATATATGCCTAAGATCAATCCACTAAATGAAGCATCTCAGCTCACACACACACACACACACACACACATATATATATGACTTTTGCAAATCACCAAAGGACACGTTGCTTGGGAGGAGGGGCCGAATTATGAGCTTTTCTCATTTAAAATATATAACTCGAAGAGTCTTTCATTATAGAGTTATTGCTCATGGAACCCATATAAATGTGTTATACCCATATGGTGGTCCTACATGTCATGTCATCCTTTTATTGCAATTGCCACTTTCAGAGGTTCTTCTATAAGTCGAGCCTAAAACATTTCCGATGGCCGATGGTTGATACTAGATGTGATATTATATCAAATTGTTTATAATAGGTCTGTCAGGTCTACAATTCTTATCACAATTGGTGGGTTAACACATAACATGGCCAATTCCCCTTCTGCTGATGGGATGGATGCAACATGACATTAAATCGTAATTAATATACCCATTGGGTCGGCAGCCTTATCAAAATCAACGCTTTCATGTGGCAAGGCTTTATAGCTTGCGATATAGCGACGAACGTGATATTACAATAGGTGCGATATAATAGGACCATCGGGTCCACAATTGTATATCGCAATCGGTTGTTTCAATCTCACATTTCATTAAGACTTAGCATATTATGGATGCAATATTTCAATAAGTGGTTTATAATGAGGCCACGAGTCTACATGTATTATCATAATCGGAGGTTTTGGGGATGACAGCCCTTCATAACTTGTGATGCTGTATTCCTTAGCAATCCTCCACCGTTGATCTCTTCAAATCTAATAGTCCCAACTTAACCTGGTTAACATGGAACACGGATACACAAAGTCATGACTATTCGCTCTTTGCTTCCTGCTCCTATGGATTACGATATGTTAACTGTTATATTTCTTTGATATTTCATGTGATATTACTGTTAAAAAATCTGTTAACATTGTTCCGTTGTGTCCTCCACTCTTCCTTTGGATTCCGAACCTTTGGCATATATTACTTGTCATGTAGATTCGATAGGCTCTATGTCCTCCACTCTTCCTCTCTGCTCCTCTAATCGGTCTTCCTTTGGATTTCGAACCTTTGGCATATATTATTTCTCCTGTAGCTTTGATAGGATTTGTTTATGCTCCTCCGCTATGGATCCTCTTGCTCCAATGTGGCTTCTCAGGCTTGGCAAAGTCTTTCAAAGAGCTTCTCTTGTTTTCTCTGATATTTTGCAATATGCCTCTCTTGCCCTGATATTCTACAGTAGCTTTGATATGCCTCCTTGCTTTGATATGCCTCCTTTGTTAACTCCTCTAGCTTATGACTTAGATACCCCGATGGCCTTGCTCCTATCTATTCATGGATATGTTATGCTTCCCCTTGACTTCACATCATCATCTAGTATCTGGAATATTTCCATATTGACATCAATGACAAACTAGGTCAACACTAGTTCCCTTTATTGATTGTTATTAATGAGGCTATCTTGATGCTTCCTCAGATGACCTTATTTAATGATAAGGAGGGGATTATTACTTCATTGAGAGGTAGATTCCCTTATAGCCTTTTGAATATGATGACAATGCCTTCTAGCCTTATGGATACTTTGACTTCTTTGGTGGTGAATGAGTGCAGATCATAAATGCTTCTAGGGTTTCAACTTTCTCTAAGATGATGCGATATTAGTCTTAGAAATTGTTCTCTTGGATGTCTATACTTTGGGCTACCTTTCATTTTGGATATCTTCGACTTGATGAGGGTATTTTTGGTTATTTAATGATGAATTAGAGGATCCAAAACTTTTGCTAGTGTAGGCTACTTTTTTGATCTAGGGTTTTGATACTTTGATGTAGATATCGATTTCACTTTGATATCCTTCAACTTGCTTTGATGCCTTTGTTGAAAATTGATCCTTGAGTGTCCATTGATAATATTCCCTTTTCTTAACTTTGTCACCTTAGCTCTGCTATCATGTTGAGAAATATAGGGCATCAATAGTTAGGTGATTTCTCTTCAATTAGTGACTTCTTGTAAGTTATTTTTACAACTTTAGATTAGGATCTTATTCCCTTAAGTTATTAATCTTATTATTCATCAAACAAACTACCAATGCATGAACATAAATAGACAAGAGAAACAGAATGTAGATTATGATCCAAGGCTAAAACCTCTCACTCTTTGATAGGAAAACCCGACAAATTATTCTTATAGAGATTCCAATTGAAGAATACAAAAACCAAGACCCTTGACCTATTAGCCACTCCAAGACCAAGACACAATTCCTCTTCCACCTTCTTGTTTACTCTCTCTTAGTTCCTTCTACTTGAAATTTTTCATCATATGTGATGACACCGAACTATGGTCACTGAGTTTATCAAGGATGCCAATCCTCTTCTTCTTCAGTAGAAACAAATTCTAAAGTCATACCATTGAACATAGTCACTGTTGACAGCGTTGGGACCTTCTCTCTTGCATTAATACTCTGTCACACACTTCCAACCTTCTTCTTGTGGTGGCACGGAATAATTATTCTGTGAGACAGAGATTACACTGAGGGATTACACTGGAACTTTGTCTACACTGTGATTTATGTAGTTACACCTCATTGTCCCTTGAAATATCTTCACTATCCCTTCCTTACCTATTTGAGTTCCTTCTGATTTGACACCAAAATTTCAGAGGTAATCAGAATGACTCGACTATAGAAATGTGAATACCCTTCACGCATCTATGTAGTGGTATTCCCATGTATATAAGACAGCATGACCTAAATGAAGGGATGTGTCTCTAATTAGGTGAGATGAAATGTGCCATCTACTTCATCTTGAGGCTGACTTGAAGAGGAGAACCATGTGCTTGTCTTAGAGGGATATTAGACAATCCTATAGACTTTAATACATTTTTAACATGCCCAAGAAGGGTTCTTCATACATGACATTAACCCTCTGGACAAACCCTAAAGGCTCATAATCGGGGCCATCTAAAAATAAAATCTCTTGCTCATGAAACACATGAAGCAAGCATACAATAATTTTATTTTTCTTCTTTACGTCAATTACATAAAATTCATAGTTACATGTCATTATGAAGACAAAACCTAGTTACACTTTTCAAAAATATGATTATTGGGGTATACTCTATGAAAGGGAGGATACCTCTACTTGTCATAAATGACAAAGATAAAAATATCCTTATAGTGAAAATAGGCAAGATACTTCTACATGAAAGAAATGACAAAGACCACACATCCTATTTTCCATAGTTCTCTCAACCCTAGGAGCTCTCTACCTCAATTCCTCTCCTTGGGAGCTCAAATAGGAGGGAAGAGCATAGCTCTCTGTCCTTGATTAGCCATGATCCTTTCCTGGGACGGTCACATCCATCAATCCAAGCTACTCTATGAAGGTTAAGAACTTTCCTTTCAGCAAAACCATATTAAATAATATTCGTTATCTACTCGTCAGATGAAATGTGATGGAGTCTCACTACTTATCTCTACACCATATCTCAGATGTAATGGTATCTATTCTCAATGTGTATGGAATTTTCATGGAACACGGGACTTTCTACCAGTCGAATCCCACTCTCATTGTTGCAAAACATCACTGTTGTATCCAAAACCTGCTCAAACAACTATCCAAAGAGATTTATGGCTACATACTTGTGATTCCATTGCATCAAAGAGATCATGGTTGACCCTGGGCTAAAAGAACACCCTCATGTGATCTTCTTGTTAATAACATTTCTGGCCCAGTCAGCATTTGTTTATCCATGAAGTCTACCATTTATAGAAGTATATCTTAGTCTAAGATTATTAATCATTGCATGTAAGTATCAAAACAAATTATTAAGAGCCACCCAATGTGCATGTAGAGGATTGATCATAAATTGACCCAAAGTGTTAACTACAAAACATATGACTAGTCGAGTGTTTACAAGGAACATTAGTGTCCCAATTTGCTGTAAGTGCTTAGTAGGGTTTGCTAGATCGGGTGCCACAACTTCTCCACATAACTTATTTAAGTTCATCTCCATTGGTGTGGCCATGGACTTACATTCTGTTATCCTCCACAATATCCCAAGGTTGGGAAGGGAGACCGAAGGAGGTAACCTCAAACCACTTACCGTTCAGCAGCTAGACCTGCTAAGCCAGAGAGGGATCTCTCTATGAATTCATAGCTAATGATGACTGGAATAGGAAAATATGTTAGGCTAGATATGTTAGGCTCAGGTAGGGTTTTGAAAGTTTTTATGGTTTTGCTAGATCAGGAGGGAAAATTAGGGAACTAGGTCAAAAGAACATAGGGTTTAGCTACAAGAAATATAAAGGAGCATGGTAGTTATTCCTTTGTGATACTTTTGGAGTTTTTTCGATGTAGTGTAGGGTTGAAAAGTAGAGATAAAAAATGATCATGGAAAGCATGAATTCATTTATCATAAGACAAGTGACATAAACATGAAATTCCTAACAAAACAGAGCTAAAAACTAAGAATTATGTTTATAAACTTAAAGGAAAATCACTGAAAGGATAGGCATGGAAAGAGAATGGAATTATCATTTATATAAGACTATAACATAGAGAAAACATTATCACAAACTCACAGCACAAGAATTCCTGAATAATAGCTCCAATTGTCCTTTGAATTTCTACAAAAGTGATGAAGTACAAGCTCCAAGAGTTTAACTCGCTGATATCCAACCTATTCTATGACTGAAAACTAGATACATATATACCAAAAGAATTTTCCCCTCTCTCAGGGTCTAACCCATCAGTTTAGGAACTGATTACATGAGGTTTTAAACAAAAACCCTATTGTCTAGGGAGGTTAAAACGAATCCTCCATTTACACTTTGGCTAAACTTCCCTCATAAATGAGGCCTGAGTTTACATAAAAACAACCTAACAAGCGTATTTACCCTTTATTACATTATAATTACATCCAAGTTAATTAATTACATCATCAAAACTTGAATCTAGCTGATAAAGCTGAGAAAAATTAATTACAGGCAAAAGCGCAATGATTTCAGGCAAAAGTACAACGTGCAAGGAGAAGGCACAATGAGTTTGGTAGAATTGATCTTTGGATGTCTTCCTGAGGTCCAAATTAGGATCTTGATGGCTCCTTGTAAATATATGGATGTTTGCTACATGATGGAATGTTCAAGAGTTGAAAAAGGTTTCTTCTAGCCCTTCGAAACTTCATTCTCCCAGAGGTAATCTCAAAAGTGCAGCGAGCTCTTCAAAAAGAGGGCAGGGAGGTGGTTGTTGAGTAGTTTTTATCCATTTTCAGCTACCAAAACTTGTTGAATATTTTCTCCCAAAGGCTAGAAGTTATGTACAAGTGATGAGGAATATAAATATGAAAACCAAATTTCATTTGGAGCTCCCCATAAAAGGCGCAGTGTGGGGCATGTTGCATTTTTTGACCTAGTGACTATCTCAACAATTTCCAAAAATTCACCAAAAACCAAAATTTCTCCAAATATTTTCAAAATTGTTCCAGAGTTGCTCCATGAAGTCATGAAATGGCATTTTATGCTATGAGGGAAGAATCAACAAGAAAATCCAACTTAGCCTTGTCTTTTGTCTTGATTAGGGTTCCTTGAGCTTTTCCTTCAAGTGCTTGATCTTGACTTTAGAGACCTGATTCCTCGTGTAGTAATGAGTAGCCACATGTCTTTGAAATTTTTTGTCTTTTTTGGCCCTCTCAATAATCTTCTCCAAATGGAAATTCACTTCATCAGGCAAAAACTCCCTATTTTCATTGATTTCTGCTGCAATTAAGTGAGCTGAAGACATTTTCTCTCTTTGTTGTTGAAGTGCCCTTTTGAGCCCTCTAGTCCTTGGCCTATTCTTTGTCACCTTCTCTTGATGCTCATATGAATCATCTATGTCAACTACTTCTTTTCCCTCTACATCCTCTTTTCCAACATCAACCTTATGCTTACTCAAGGGTAGTTGATTTACCTTCAATTGCCTATTCTCCTGTTGTAGGAATGAAATCATGAAATTGGCCTTAGACAAGTTGTCCTTAAGATCTTTCATCTCAACATCTTTCTCCATAATGATACACTTTAATGTCTTATTCTCTTCATTGACATGCAATTCTACCATATCAGTGTCAAGATGGAATGCCTCTTCATCTTGAAAAGGTGCCTCATGCTGTGATGGTGATCCATGTTTTGTTGATTTAAGCTTGGCCCCTTCCACAATGTGTGGAGTAAACACAAGCCTCCTTCCTCTCTGATATGTTTGAGTCACATCAGGCCTAGGTGTCTTCTTGACTACAGTTCTGCTATATGAGCCAATCTCTATATGATTGGATGATGTTGATGGTGTACTTTGGCTTGTAGATTGACTAGTAGAAGGAAAAAAGACATTTGAATTAATGAATGTCTCCCAAATGATGTTATTTTGTGCAAGTTAATGAAATAAAATGATTTTGATGAGGGCATGGTGAAAAAGGTTGGTTTGATGATCACTTTTTTTATGTTGCACCTTCTCTTCCATTTTAGCCAAGATCTTGTAGAGGTAGTAGATTAGGTTAAGTGGTTTTACCCCTGTGAAATGCATGAGCAATATGACATGATACTTGTACAATCTAGAAAGTATGCCCTCACATGTAAAATACATCATAATGATCCTCATCAATGGGGAAAACTTCTCAAGGAGCTTTCGAAAAGGAAAAAAATTCTTAATAATGTGCTTATAGTGACCTTTGATGAAGGGTTGGTAATTTTACCCATTCATGTCCAAGATCTTAAACCATTTCTATCCACTGTCTTGTACCCCTATGGTTGCTTCTATGACTTCAGTTGAAATGGGAAACTGACCCCTGAAAAAGTGACCTTATCTCTCCTAAGATTAGTTGCAAACAAGATGGTCAACTTGGCATGATACTTAACCTGTTGAACTTTCTCACAAAACCCTAAACACCGTACATTCTGAAATCATTTCTTGGACAGTGGGGAGGACATCATCTCATGGGTGTTGAGTCGTTCATACCTTGAAATATGACCTCCCTTATTATAGGACCTATTTTCTTCTTCCATGTTGGTAGTGTGCAAGGGAAAACCCTAGTGGGAAAAATAGGGGAAGTGGATTAGGGATTAGTATGAAGGTTTTAGGGAAGGGAAATGAGGGTAGTAAAACTTAGGGAAATAGATAGGGGTTCTAGTGAAGTTTAGGAAGTGGAAAGGGATGTATTTGGTATAGGATTCAGTCTAGGTAAATTTTACACCGTCCTAGCTAGGGAAATTGCCAAAAACGCAACATGGGGGAAAATGGAGGTTATGCACCATACAAACAAGGAAATCAAACTAATAGAGGTTTCAAGAAACCTGAACTTACTTGTAAAATATTTATGAAGATTTCAGTTTCCCTTTAGGACCCTTAAAAACAAGTTTTGTGGCTTTGGAGAGAAATCACAGTGTGGGCTGCTAAAAGCGTAGTGTGGCTGCTTAGATTGCATTTTTGAGGTATCGTTTTCCTCTAACAATGTTGTGGAGGTGTGGAGGTTGCTTTCTAGTGAGAGAGAGCCCTTTTTTTATAAAATGAGTGGGAGAAATGATTTGATATGGTCTTTATAGCTTGTAAAAGTCAAATTCTTCATAATGGTAGGGTGGCACACCATGTGTTTTTCACTTTTCTTTGAAAGCTATGTATCTTAGGAACATATGAATGAAACTTTAGAGCATTAGAACTTATTACATGATATTTGAAATAAATTACATTTGAAGCAAAAAACATTTAAGCAAATTCCCTATTACTACTCCTTCATTTGCCAGATTTATGAATGAAATGACAGATTTTGATGACTTTAACCCTAATGACCTAATGGTGACACTGAGCTAAATGAGGACCATTATGATATGTCTGAGATGATTATGATGACCTTTCATTGATGGCACATCCAACTCAGTGATGGCAGTGACAGAAACATGAAAATTTTGAAAGGAGCGGTAATAGACCTAGACACACTAGCGAGTGACCAAATTTTATTTTGAAAACCTAATGAAATGATAAAAATTAGACTTGAGACCCTAACATAAACCTTGTAAGAGAATATTTTATCACTAGTGATTGGGAGGACTAACAGGAACTAACACATTCTACCATACCAGATATGTTGATCAGTTTCACAACATATTTCCCTTGTGAAAGGAAAATCTCACTAGGCCTTTGCCACACCTTTAAGTCCAAGACGTTGTGCATCAATCCAAGGAATTTCACCTCAAAATCAGATGCCAACTTCCTCTTACTCTTGAGAATCAAATTCTCTCCAACTATCAAAAATAAGTCATCAACATATAAAACCAAAATTAGGGGTATATCTTGGACCACTTTGAAATAGAAGTTTAGGTCCGCATTTCTTCTTGTAAATCCAAGCTTCATAAAGTAGCTATATATGTAAGCATACCAAGCCTTGGGGGATTGCTTCAATTCATAGAGTCATGTGTGCCTTCTTCAACCTGCACACATTAGTCTTCCTATCATGTACCTCAAATCCCTGAGGGTGCTCAACATATACTTCTTCCTAGAGAATTCCATGTAAAAATGTAGCCTTCACATCCATTTGATAAAGATTCCATCTCTGGCTAGAAGCAAGGGAAATAATAGATCAAATAGTAATATAGTGAGAAACTGGCATAAATATGTCATCATAGTATTTTCCCTCTTTTTGGGAGAAACCTCTAGCCACGAACCTTGCCTTATATTTTTCAATACTTACATCTGCTCCACTCTTTATTTTGTATATCCATTTTGAAGTCACAACGAATTTTTCTTTGGGTCTCAGAACCACTTCCCATACATCATTCTTCATTATAGATTCATATTTTTCAGCCATAACATCTTTCCATTCCTTCTCTTTCACTTCTTTGTCAAAGGTGTGAGTTTCAACTTGTATCGTGTTGTTGATATCCACTACATATCCCTAATATTGACATGGATTCTTTCTTTCCCTGAAGGTTCTTTAGCCAATATTATGTCTCTCATCATCCTGTAAAGTTATGTTGAGCCAAAGTAGTATCTTCCTGGTAGGAAGATCACACGGATGGCGATCAAAGGGGTCCATGGGTCCTATGGGATCATAAAAAACACCAGACTTAGGTCCGAGTGTTTCAGGTGAAAGCACCCTAGGGCTTTGGGTTAGAACCCCAACAGAGCAGAAGCAAACTACAATAATAAATACTCAAACATCTCGCGAAAAATTCTTATATTATCAAACTATGTAAGAGTGATCGTACCTGTATTTCCTTCATTCGAGTAGGTCCCGTAGGGTTCAGACCCTCTGCAACTCCCGATGTTCTTCAAACCTAAAAATCATTCAATTCAAACATAAATAGCAGTATAGAAGTAAAGCATATTCACGAAATTGACTCTATATCATATAAACAAATGATTGATCATACATCAAAATGACATTCATATATGAATTAAAACATAATTTGATGCATAGACATAGTTAATTTTGGAAACAAGACAACATTTTTTCTATTGCAGTAAGCTATAAATAACATGGAGAGAATTCACCTAAGTCTTTCTTTGGCTCCAAGTAGAACTGTCCTCTAGATTCGTCATATCCCAGCCTTCAACAATCTTCTTCCATCACAAACACCATGATATCTCAAGCAAAAGGAAGGATATCTATAATCAAGGAAACAAGGGTTTCCTGAAACTTGGGGAAGTGCATGAGGCATAGGGATTCATCAAACTCAATCAGGGATAATCTCAGTATAATAACTCTATCTCTTATCCTCCTCCTTAAGGCCTTCCCATAGAGGTCTATTTATACCTCCCCCAATTAGGTTTTTAGTTGGGAAACAGTTGGGCCATTGGCAATAGGAGGTAATCAATAGGTAAAACCCATGAACTTCGCCCAATATTAAGGAAATTTATTTTTTTGAGTGTTTTAATACATATACGTGGGTTGGGTATTGACTGACCCGCATGTACATGCTTTTAGCTTAGGGAAAAGTAGCGTACAGGGAATAAAACACTGTTTTTTTTATATATTTGGACCAAGTCAAGGAGGAGGGGTTTCCCTAGGCCATAAACAAAGCATCATATATACCAAGAGTGGTAAATGGTGCTATAACAGATGCCCCCTAATATATGAGGTCAGAAGGGGCACATGATGGCCGAAATGTATTAATTGTATGGAAAGAATCATGCCGAGAATGAAAAGGAATTCACCAGAATTCAGCCTGCCAAGCCATCAAAAGAGATTAGAAATAAGCTATTGTTTGAGGCGGGCATACCCATGCTCAGAGAATGTAAAGAATGTTTGCATATCAAGTAGAAGTGGACCCAATATGTATACTAGTATAAAGGAACTGAAAGTACATAATGGATCATCTGATCGTGATCGAAAAAGTACATGTCTGAATATTACATATAAGAAGATGATCAATGATGCTGAAGGATGAAGTTGATCACTGATGTCAAAAACTGATCCCAATAGTAGCAAATGAACATAATGGAATAAAATTATACTACATCTCAACTCGGATGCCAACATATAATATGTCACTGTGAAGAATGCAACATATAAGGTGGATAGTGTCAACTAGCAGCAACAGAAGCAACTGAAAAGTGAACCAAAACATGCTGATGGAACCCGAGGTCTTCACTGACTTCCACAATACATTTCTACACAATGGGAATGAATGATCTAAGGTCAACCATGTGAGAAATCATTTGATTACCGGTAATTGATGTATATCGTTAACAAACGCGATACTACTCACTGATAATGATAATGAGAGTCAAGGTACCCAACAAAATCTAACAAGTGCAAATGAATGAGCTGAAGTCGAACACTTGAAAGAATCTATCAATCAGGAGACAATGATGGTTTCTCATTGTCGATAGCGAAGGAATCTACCACTGATGACTGCAAACCCTAAGGTACTACCAAATGGACTGTAGATCTTTTTCCCAAAGAAAATGAGTTGTAGTTGATAGGAAAATATCCGCTAGAAGGAAGGCATTAAGGCATCCTTCATCAATCTAGCGTGAGTCTAACCCGTAGGCCAATAATGTGGAAGGAATCATACGAAAAAGATGTAGTAACCCAATCGAAGCATGTTCTAGCATACACAAGATGTAGCTAGTGCATAATAGAAACCCCCTGAACCAACCAATAATGAAAGCTGACACAAAGGCGAGGAATCCACCAATAGGGTCAAATGGAAACCAAGGCACTACACACATCCCAATGTGTGATAATGATAGCTAATGTCGAACACAAGGGAAGTCACTCAGTCAAAGACCCATGATACTGATTGATGCTGAGCACAAGGTGACCTATCAATAATGAAAATAGGGCCAGGGTGTGGCTCTAGATATGCCCTCAGAGAAATTTGTCGTAGTCGATAAGGACAAGACCCGCTAGTAAGAAGTCAACGGAGACCTTCTCATATCGGCACGAGAAAAGGACCAATATAATTGATGTGATTAGAAACATGACACTGATAACCAGGGATGGTCGACTAAAAAATAGGTCAAGGGACATAGCAGATAGGTCGACTCAGGTTTACTTCCCTTGAACAAAATCACGACTCGATGATGACTATATGGCAGCATATGATAACTCTGTATAGGTTTTTCATGCAAGAGGCATAAGAAAACTCTCCATATGATTGGAAGAGGTAACCAATCAGAGGAGTACTGACTCAATAACAAGGTTAAGGCGCTCTTAAATCAAACTAAATCCTACCCCAATGGAGGAGAGACTTACTTTTGAGTGCTTTATTCAAGGGTGACATGACTGACTCTAGCTGCCAACAAAATATGGAAATGTTGTCCCATTCCCGCTCTTTTTGGAATATATAATTTTTTTTTGTCTTTTTCTTCAAGATGGAAAAAGAATAAAAGAATTTTATAGTACAGTGGAAAGAACGAGTGTCAGAAACAGATGATCTAGTTCCTAGGAGGGGAACATTCCTATGCTCAATGCAGGGAGGTGAAACTGGTCAAGGACACTCAAAGGGATGCTCTTTCCATGGGTAAAAGGATGCGTCAAGTTGTAGAAGCTAAGTGATTGCATGTTTGACTTATCAGAAGACATGGTCAAGTAAGTGGATTAAACATGAGTCCAGGTGAAGCTGGCTCAAGGCCAAAAGGTGCAAATAATCAAAATGTAATGTAGTAGTACAAATTAACACAAAGGAGCCTCTAGGGTATAAGGCTAGAAATTAGCGCGGAATAAAGGATAATGTGTCTTCAATGCATCAGTCATGGTGGGACTAAAGAGGACTCCTGAGCCTAATCAATATTTCAACATGGGCAACCAATTTCAGTGAGGATCTAACTAAGATGCCCATGTAAAGGATGGCTCTACCATCACATCATGATTTTAAAAAAAATCGGAGAGTGAAAATGGTTTACTGACTAAGATACAATGGGGTCGGCCCTATGGCTAATGTATCGTTGAATGGAGGCTAGTATGAGAGATGCAGCAGAAAATGTTTTTCCCTAACCTAAATGCCAGTGAGAGAATGATACCTGCCATGGCGGGTCAACGATTATGGGACCGAAACAAAATCTCGAAAGTCATGGGTTTGTTTACATTTTCTTTTCCTTCCTGGTTCTTCTTCTTACCTTGTCCCTTCCTCTTCCCATCAGATTGTTGATTTCCTTTTGGGTTATTGGTCTAGATGGTGTTTATAAAGGTAGGTTTGGAAGGTGTAGGTATAGATGGTGCTGCCTGGGTAGAAGGAGTTTGTAGAGACAACTGCTGTAATTGATTCAATAGGTTCACCACGTTAACATCAATCGATCCAACTATACCATCATCATGGGGACCTGGTTTCGGTTTGGCTAAATCAACCTTAGATTTAGGAGAATTAGGTAGAACTTTCTGAAGAACCCTAGACTAAGAATATATTAGTTCCAATTGCTGGGCTCTGAAAATGGCTTGTTCTTCTGTATAAACACTGGAGAGAGACACATCCTTTGAGATCTCAAGTTGTAATTGTTTGAGAAACCATTCGAGAAGGAAATATGGTAGGATTTCAGCTTTGATAAGCCTTTTCCTCCTCCTCCATTCCTAGATGTGATCCGAAATGTGAGTTGTGGTGTCTTGCAGAAAGTTAGCCAGAAGTTCAGTTTCGGCTTCATATCAGATAGGAAACTAAAAATTGTTAAAAAATACATTAGACAAATCACAAAAAGAAGTATAGGTGTCCCCTGGAAATCTATTTACCATTTGGCCACATTTTCGGTTAGAGTGCACTGAAATAACCTCAACCTGATTGAATAACCTATCAAGGATTTGGATGAGCACCATAGGTGAAATGTGGTGATGTGGTCTCCTAGATCTTCAGCACTCTTCCCTTCGAATTTTGGGATATCCGAGGGAAGTTTAGTTCATACCGAAGGACAAGCCAGATTGTACCAAATCGGATCATTTGTCAATTTAGTTAAGTCTGGCAAGTTTAGCATGGCTAGAAAAGGGAGTCTTAGGAATTCTATCTAGTGCGGGCGGGGTTCCCAAATTTTTGAAAAGAATGACTTGGATTTTAAAAAACACTAGGTTGCTTGAAGTAACTCGTAGAGCCTACCAAACCAAAAGGTGCTCCTTATGGTCCAGAAAAATTTAGAGTTTGACCAACTCTTGCTGAATATCCTCCGTAACTAGTGAAGTTACGCCCTAACGAAGTGTTAAAAGGAGATGATAGCCCCTGATAAGGATTCCATTCGTTTAAGAAAAGCATAGAAAATTATGAAATGAATTAACTGAAGAATACGACACATTCCCTTGTTGGCCAAAATAAAATTGATTCCCAACTCCTATCCCACTAACCGCAGGGTTTGTCCAACTCTAGAATGGGTTATTACCTTGACCTGTAAAGTAAAAAGGCATTGGCCCTACTATTGGATTGGAGTGTCGTATATGACCACTTCCAAATGGGAAACCCTAAAAAAGAAGCTGATCCACTTATGATGGATGTGGAGGTGGTCAATGGTATGTTCAAAGGAACTGAAGGAATCCCATGAGATGGTATTCCATAAGGGATAAATCCAAAACTGGATGCAGTAGCTTGAGAACTTCCACTCATTGACAGAATGGAAGTAGACCCAAATATATCAGTTCTAGGAGTAATAGAATGGATGGAAATAGTTCCTCCTCCTTGTATAGATGTGGGAGTCTACACACTCTCAACACTCATCGTAGATGCCATGCTTCAAACAGTGGTCATTGAAGGAATAGTTGGGCGCAAACCTGGGCTTGAAGGCCTATGAGTCGGGGTTCCTACATATAATAGAACGTCTGGATGATCAGGGGGAAGAGGAGAATTCAAAGCCTAAACTGACTCTAAAAGCTCTTCAACTTCGATATTATCTTCAAACTGAAAAAGTACTCGAGAAAGAACTGGTGTGTTCCTCTCTAACTCTTTACTAGTGCCAGGTCTATCTTGTGAATTAGTGACCCCAAGAGGAGGATCAATCTCAGATGCGCCTATTGCCCCTGGTTGAAAACCACTGGTAGAATTTCTCCTACACCTTCTAGGAGAAGGCTCAGGACTCATAGGTGATAGCCCACAAAGTCTCCTAGACCGTCGAGATGGTCAATCAACCACTTTGAATTATTTAAAAGATCTACTTAAAGACTCAAAAAATTATAAAACTAGGCTGACTAGGAGCAAAGAAAACTCACTAAAAGTCCCTAAAGATATTAGAAATCAAACAAATCTTGAGTATTTCCACTCTCGGTGATTAGGACCAGACACCAAAATACAAGAAAGTTAATAATAGGGGCCTTCCGAAAATAGACTAGGGTAATTACATCCCAGGCCTACTAGCAAAGGTATCAAAGGAAATTATGCTAACCTCCAGACAACAGCCTTTGCCTGTGAAAGCACCCAAGATTCACAAGGGTACCCTCCAGAAGTACTATTGAACGATATATAATGTCAGCCTCAGTTGCCACAGGATTCCCCTCCGCAACCCCCTATGTGATCCTTAGGATAGGAAATTATGGTCACCAACTCGTATCAAAGGCCGGGCATAACAGTCATGAGGCGGGATCTGACGAGTAAGAGAGGGGGTATCTCTCGTACTTATGTTCACTCTCCCTCATTCTTTACTCCCAGTTACAGAGCTTTCCCAGTCTCCCTAATTCTATTGGATTTCACTCATTAATCAAACTTCTATGTTTTGTAATTTTGAGCGGTCTTGGAGAGTTAACTCTCCTCTTGCCTAATCCAAGGACCTAATAAACCTAAAATTGTTGGTGTATTCTGATGAAAACATAAAAGTTCTAGTTTATTCTAATTAATCGCTTGATTTTAATGGCCGTTCTTTAAGTCAAAGGTAAAGATGGGAGTGAAACCAATGATGTTTGTATGACACAACAGAAATCAATGAAAAACTAACTACATGAATGCAATCATTTTTTCTTCGATGAAAAGAGATCTCTATACAGGTTCTACGAAACTTATACAAAGAAAAGTAATTTTTCTATTCTTTTCTTGAAACACACTTCACACACCCAAAAACTAAAAGACTATGAATGCTTCAACAATGCAAATTACCCTAATGAAAGATATAATGGAGATGCAATATCCTAAATAACACTCAAAAAGCAAAAGCAATTGTTTATAACTAAAAATGAGCCAACTTAAGTACTGAAGAGGATACAAATTTTGCACTCAAAATTCTCTCCAAACAAGAAGGATAAATTGTAAAAGATCACAATTCAATTTCAACAACAAAAGGAAGCCATAAACCAAACTTGGCAAAAGAAAAACAAAAACAAAGTTTTTTGAGACCTTTTCTTTTTTAAAGAAGCAACCAAAACAACTTTTTGAAATCACCAAAATGCTACTAAAACTCAAAAGATCGAAAAAAGAGCACAAGGAGTCCTTGCAAGTTACAAACTCGAAAATGAATGAAAACTTGAGCAAAAAGACTTCAACTTGTACAAAAAGACCCAAATAGCAGCAAAGAGTTTGACAAATTGACCAATAAGACAAGAAAGAAATACTTCCAAATTCGTCAAAAAGACTTTCAAAAGGAAAGAAAATCTATGAGGCCAAAAAACAAAGGAGAGCAAAGCAAGTAGATTTGAAATCTGGGCTTAACACTGAAACTGAAAACAGTCTCATGTTCTGGAGGACTAGAACAATCAAGAACTTTAGGACGAAGTCTTGTGTGCCAAAACAAAAATTACAAACTTTCTAAGGAAGCAAACCTAGGCCAAATCTTTTCAATGAGGAAGAGACTTCGAAACAATAAGCTTGTTGAATAATTAAATTCTTCAAATGGCAATTGACCACACAGGGACTGAAAAGACCAAGCAACAAATCTATGTGGGCTGAAAATTTGAGAAAACCTTGCAAAAATTTGCATACGCTACTGTGTGTAAACATAGGGGCGTGCACATGCGCTACTGACATAGGAAACTTGTGTAAAAATGAGTTCACTTTACAGAAACAGGTGTGTATACGTGACTGTAAACAAAGTAAAGAGCTTATACTAATCTTTGCAAGAAAAAAATAAAAAACAAACTCTGATCCAAAAGATCAGACTTGAGGCCTGGGACTCTAGTAGACAAAATAAGACTTAACTGCAAGAAAACTAAAGGCTGAGCCCTGATTGAGAATGAACAACCCAAACCAGGAATAACAAGATTCTTATCCCCAGTGGAGTCGCCAATTCTATTTCGGGTGAAAGCACCCTAGGTCTTTGGGTTAGAACCCCAACAGAGCATAAACAAACTACAACAAGAAATACTTAAACAAACCAGGAAAAATTCTTATATTATCAAACTATGTAAGAGTGACCGTACCCAGATTTCCTTCATTCGAGTAGGTCCCACAAGGTTCAGACACTTTGTAGCTCCCAATGTTATTCAAACCTAAAAATCATTCAATTCAAACTTACATAGCAGTATAGAACTAAAGCATACTCACGAAATTGACTTTATATCATATAAACAAATGATTGATCATACATCAAAATGACATTCATATATGAATTAAAACATAATTTGATGCATAGACATAGTTAATTTCGGAAACAAGACAACATTTCTTTTATTGCAGTAAGCTATAAATAACATGGAGAGAATTCACTTGAGTCTTTCTCTAGCTCCAAGCGGAACCGTCCTCCGGATTCGTCCTATCCCAACCTTTAACAATCTTCTTCCATCACCAACACGATGATATCTTAAGAAAAAGAAAGGATATCTGTAATCAAGGAAACAAGGGTTTCCTGAAACTTGGGGAAGTGCATGAGGCATAGGGATTCATCAAACTCAGTCAGGGATAATCTTAGTATAATAACTCTATCTCTTCTCCTCCTCCTTAAGGCCTTCCAATAGAGGTCTATTTATACCTCTCCCAATTAGTTTATTAGTTGGGAAATAGTTGGGCCACAGGAAATAGGAGGTAGTCAACAAGTA
>APFE030836038.1:6870-29664 GCA_000404065.3 Pinus taeda | reverse complement strand
TAAATAATAACTGATTAATTTAATTTAGGATTAAATTTTTAATTAAATGTTTTCTACTTTTAGTCGAGTCAACAATTTTTCCATAATTCTGGTAGTTTTGACTCTTCATAAGTTGTATTTTACTTGGCCAAATAAAGCACAATATGACTTAATGGATAGATAAAATCATGGAGAATATATCTGAAGTGGTTGCATGAAAAAATTCATACATTCAAGGAGTCTTAAATTTAGCAGAAGATCAAGCTTTGAATTTGTAAACAATACTAATTTTCTGAGTTTAATTTTTTGCATTTTCATTTTCCCATAGCCACTGCTAAATGTAGATCCATTCAAATATCTTCTATTTGACCAATAGGATCTTTACAAAGATTAATGAAAAGCTTAGATTTCCTTTTATTTATTTATTTAATTAAGTTTGATTGGAAGATATTTTATTTTCCAGATTTTATATTTTATATTTTAATTTGTATTTTAATTAAAATTTGATTGGTTTTGGCAAGAGAACAGTTAAAGAGATGAGGAGGATAAGAGCTCATTCAATGTTATTACTCCAACAAGAGGGAAAAAGAATTTGGATCAATGAAAATTGTTGGAGAAGAATTATTCTTCAACAACTCTCCTATTTGAAATTCATTTTTGTAATTATAAATGGTGGTTTGTAGAATGAATAAATGAAGGCGACAGGCGAGGGGTTCTCTCTTCTCTGCAATTCTCGAATTCTTAAAGAACTATTGTAATAGGAGTTTCATTGTTGTAGTGTGATAGGATCAACCTTAGCTTTGGGGATTATTGGGATTTATCTTTTGCAAATCTAAACTATGTGTGGGGAGCAAAGTTTACATTATTGTAGTTCTTGTTTTAATAACTGAGTTTATTTTTTGGAGGAGGTTGTAAGAGATTAAAATAATTGGGCAAGAGACTAGGTTTAATCAATTTGTGTTTTGAATACTATTATTTTTAATACAAGTTTCATGTTTTTTGATATTAGAATTATATTATTGGATTTATATTTGTGCACTTCTATCAATATCATTTCCTTTCTTATGGCTTAGCTATCTAATCTATTTGTCTCATGAGTGTGTTATTAGTTTTTTTCTTTTATTCTTGTGCATTGAAACCATATTTATGAGTAACTATTTACTCAAAAATCTACCATTTAATCTTGATTAATTACTAGTAACATTATGTAAACTATTTCCTATTGTTACTGGTTGATCATTCATTATTAATAGTTTATTGGTTATTAGCATTATGTGAACTACTTCCTAATGTTAATGATTAATCATTCCTATTAATAGATATCGGGACAAAATGTGTTTTGGTATTCATAATATCAATCAATTGAGCTACTTCGTTAGTTTGATGTTCATTATAAGTCAGACATATTTAAATCCCAATCATCTAATTACTTTTCTCTCGGTTGGGTTAGATCTACATCTTCCTAATCGAGATAGGCTTAGGATTTCTTTCATTTTTCTTGTATTCTAGGATTAGTTTTCATTTATATTAATTATTACATTTGTAAAAGTCCTCTAATCAAAGAGGAAAACTTTAATTGTGACTTGGTTGAGCCCTAGATCAACTTAAGGATCACTTTCTTATGTGGTGAGCAAGAAGATACCATCTGATGTCTCTTCTCTATTGGTAGGTGAAAGTCATACGTTAATCCAGTAGCGATAGAGAGAAGGTAATTGGACCTAGTTTAACTAGTCAGAACCACCATTCCAAATAGAATAGGAGTTGCTTTAAGTTCTCAATTGGGTGGTCTCCCTTACAATGTTGAGGCAGAGATTTCTAGGCTAAAAAAAATTTGGCGCTAGAAGGAGGGCCTAAAGATTTGTTGTTTTTTGGAGTTTTTGTGATCCAAAATGGATCTAGAATAGAATTCTAAGCCTAAGGTGTTCCTCATAGAAGGAAATTAAAGTCCAAGGATGCTCTTGGAAATAGTCCCATTGCATAGATCTTTTCATTCTGAATCTACTACAATTGGAATGGCCTAAAATGGACTTTGGATGAAGAAGTTATCGCAGAAAGAAGACTCCCTTTGTCCTCTGGAAAATGAGGCATTTCTTCTAAAAATGGAATAAAAGGCTCCTTAAGGAAATCACATCGTAAATGCGCAAAGGGATGGACTTAACGCAAAGGCAGAAGGACCCCTGATCAGTGATCTCCAATATATCGGATTGGAGGTAGGCCTTCGCCCGATATCGAGACCCCAAGCATAGTGGCACATGCGACTGGGCGATATGTGACAATGCGATTGTGATGAGTGATATCGGTGATCGGCAATTGGGGTGATCGGTGATCGGAGGAGCAGGAGGCATAGATCTCGGTGATGCGATAAGCAAGGTGTGATATTGGTGATCGACAGATTGGAAGATCGGCGGTCGGCATACCCAAAGGATAGACCCTCGGGCCGTTGCGATTGTAATTAGCGATCAGGACCTAGACCCGGTAGGGATTATGGACCCGATTTCATAAAATTTGAAGTTTGAGAACTTTGAAATTTCAATGTATTTCCCAAGTATTTGGGTTTTGGCCATTACGCCATGCGATAGCGATTTGCGATAGAATGGCGGACCCGAAAGGTTTATAAATGCAGACCTATAAATTTGAAATTTGTGGTAAGCAGGATTTCGGGTGGGCCTCAGGCAGTAAGTGGTTTTGAATGGGCGTGGCCGGGACCCATACATTGGCCAAAACATGGCATGGCCAGGGAGAGAGAAAACCACCATTTCAGGCGGGTAACCTTCATGCACATATGCCACCCGAAACGGACTATCAGCTGTTGGATAAGTGATCACGCAGATGAACGGTGGGCTTGCGATAGCCATAAAAGGTGGACCTAAAAGGTTTTTTAGCAGTGACTCAATAATATTTGAAGTTAGATTAAATGCTCCATGAGGTATTTTCCCGTGTATTTCTGGTATATCTCTATGTATTGGGAAATATGATTTTTTTCAGGTTTTCACCTAAAGAAAGGCCCTCGATTCCTTGTAACTGTCCCTGATCATTGTGCCACGCTGCAAGCGGGTAGTTTGTAGGCAATGATGCATTTGTAATGTCGAGAGAGCCACAAAACCACAGAGCCAAATGGCCAGTCGAAAAGATAAGGAGCAGAAGAAGCCACAAAGCCGCAGAGGAGTGATTACACACAAAGAAACGGATGGGGAAGCCGCAAAGCAGGAAAAGGCCTCACAAAATCCAAAGAGCATGATTGTTGAGGGAACGCATAGAGTTTTTGGAGTCACTTGGAGGACGAGTGAACCAGAGAGCTCAGTTGACAACAACGAGTTGTTACTGAAGAATCGCTTGGAGGTCAAGCAAGTTACAGAGGCACATTGATCCGGACTTAAATAGGAATGCAACAAATTACAGAGATAACCATAAACACATATATGCAGTGGAAATAATACTTCATTTCATTAATGTAAAATACTGAAATATGCTTACAAACAGTAATGGAAATAAACCAACTAAGGCGATAGTAGCTTATCTCTGAGAAGAGATGTGGTAGCTACATGCCTCTGAACTATGTTACAATGAGGCTTGAAGGCCTATTTATTGTTGAGAAACAATGGAAAACCCTTAACATTCCAAAACGTAACCATAGAAGATGAAACACCAAACTGTGGGCCCTGTTTGGGTAAATTGGTACATCAACTTCCCTGGGTCGTAACTTTGGCATACGATCTCCGTTTGACGCGTACAATAGCTCGTTAGAAAGATCTATCCAAGCACTACCACTTTGGGAAGTGTAACATTAGTCCATGGGCCTATGTTGCCCCTAGATTTCCCAAAAAACGTCGTTTAGGGCCTCAAAACGGCTCTTGAAGTTTAGGACCTAAAAAATTGCTAAAAATAGTAAGTTGTGCTACAATTAAGGAAACTGAAAATACTGAGAGAAATAATGGTGGGGGTCCAAGTGGACTTAGTAGGTGGCCACCGAAATCCACCTGGATCATTCCTCCCCCCTTAGGAAGCAATGGTCCCCATTGTGTTGAGTTCCTCCATGAGATGAGGAAACTTCTGCTAAACTTGGTCCCTGGTGAGCCACTTGCCCTGGTGAAGGAGTTGGCCTGCTTTGACAACTCGATACAGTTGAATATTCTGTTGGCGAGTGTTCTTGATCTGTGTGTCCATGATCCGATCAGTTGCAACTTGTTCCATGCAATCTGGATTTAATTCTGTGGGTGTGAGTTGTTCTACAATGTCGGATGTGTCTAGCAATGGTGGAAAGTATGGTCGAAGGGAATCCACATTGAACACTGGGTGCAGGCCAAGGAATGGGGGAATGTTGAGCTTAAATGCATTGTCTCCCATAGCCTTAGTAAGGGTGTAAGGACCATATTGGAGTGGTCTCAGTTTCTGATAGGCTCCAGTAAGGCGTTCCTTTTGCAAATGCAACTAGACTTTGTCGCCCACCTGAAACTTGTGTGGCAGCCGATGTTGATCATGTCGCTTCTTGTACTTGGAATTTGATTTCTCCAAAATGTCATGGACCTACTAGTGAATATGTTGTATGTGCTCAATGAAGATGGTTGCCTTGTCTATTTTGGACTGGACATGAGCCGAATCTATGTGAGTAGCTGCAAGTGGCATGGCCACATCAATGGGGCATAGTGGTTGGAATCCCAAGCCCACTTGAAAAGGGCTATGGTCAGTCGAGCTGTGAAGAGCTCGGTTGTAGTTGTGCTGAACATAGGGGAGGCTCTCATCCCATGTGCATGGATGCTTTGAGTTGTACATGCATAGAATGTGCATAATCATCCTACTGACAACCTTTGTCTGGCCATTAGTTTGAGGATGGAAGGTTGTGGACTTAGTGAGTTTGGTGTCCAGCGTTGACCAGAGATTGTACCAAAATGTACTAAGGAACCGACTGTCCCGATCTGAGATGATAGACTGTGGGATCCCAAAGTTCACCCACACTCGTTCAAAGAAGAGTTTAGTAGTGGCTTCTGCTGTGATATTCTTCTTGCAAGCCGCCATAATGACCATCTTCGAGAACCTATTGACGACCACAAAAACACAGTCATTTCCATGCTTAGTGGAAGGAAGGCCTGACATGTAATCCATAGAGATGGATTCCCAAGGTTGACTAGGGGTAGGAAGTAGGGCATAGAGGCCTTGCTTCTTGATGGTCAGTTTGGCAGTGGCACAGGCAGTACATGATCTGATGTACTTCCGAACATCCTATTGAATATTCAGCCAATAGAAATACTTTTGCAGTACTGCCACTATTTTCTCGACCTCGAAATGCCCAACATCTTGATTGTAGTGTGCTTCCCAAATCATCTTGGCACGCTCGCTTGAAGGAACATAAAGGTGACCCAGGTGGCATAACAGGGTCTTGGAAATGAAAATCTGGAACATGCCGACCCTCCAAGAGTGTCTGGTATGTGTGGCCAAATTCTGGGTCGCTTTTGTAGAGAAGTGGCCAATCAGAAGTCTCATGCCCACAAGAGTTGAGCATGGTGGTTAATGCCATGATAGGTGGTCGACTGAGGCAAGTTGCAACATTATTGGTGCTGCCCTTCTTATACTTGATATTCAAGTGTAACTGTTGCAGGTGTGTAGATTACTTTTGATGGCGATCATTCTGCAATTTCCCTTGGGTCTATATGAACTATAGGGGTTGATGGTCTATGTGGATGAATGTTTCCTTCCCCAAAATGTAATGCTTCCATTGTCGGTGGGCCTGCACAATGGAATACATCTCTTTCTCATAAGTGGGATACTTCTGAACTGTTTCTGAAAGTGTTTCACTGTGATATGCCACTGGATGCCCATGTTCAGTAAGGAATACCCCAATAGCATAGTCAGAGGCATCTGTCTCGACCTGAAATGGTTGTTGTAAATTTGGTAACGCGAGCATTGGTGGCGTACAGAGGAAATCTTTCAACTCTATTAATTCCTTTTGTTGAGATTCAGACCAAAAGAATTTTTCTTTCGCTCCTCCCTTGGTGACTTGACTCAAGGGCCAAGTGATATGAGAAAGCCCCAACACGAACCTACAGTAGAAGTTGGCAAGACCTAGAAAGATGTGGAGCTCTATCAGAGTGGTTGGAGATGGCCAATCCCGAATGACTTGGATCTTGGCTGGATCCACATGCACCCCCTGCTCATCAATAATGTATCCCAGATACTAAACCTGGGTCATGCCAAAAGTTTATGTCTCCAAATTAGCACATAGCCTGTGTTGCCGCAGTGTTTGGAGAACCTCTCGAATGTGGTGGAGGTGCTCTTCCCAACTCTGGCTGAAGATCAGAATGTCATCCAAGTATACCACTACAAATGAGTTGGTGAATGGCTGCAAGATGTCATCCATTGGCTTAATGAAGGTTGTAGGAGCATTCATCAATCCGAAAGGCATAACCAACCATTCGAAAAGGCCCTCCTTGGCTTTGAAGGCAGTCTTCCACACATCAGAGGGTTTGATTGGTACCTGGTGATATCCTGGCTTCAGATCGATCTTGTTGAAATATTTTGCCCCCTTTAGTTGGTCTAGGAGGTCATCAATCCGCGGGATCAGGTACCTATTATGGACAGTGACCTTGTTCGATGCCCGATAGTCAATACAGAGTCTCCAAGTCCCATCCTTCTTCTGTACCAACATGGCCAGGCTCCCACAAGGAGATGAACTCGGATGGATGTGACCTTTCTGCAGGAGCTCCTAAATCTGCCTCTTGATTTCATCGTTCTCTAGAATGGAGCACCGATAAATTGGTCCATTGGGTAGCGACACACCTGGGGTCAAATCGATGGAGTGCTTGACCTGATAATGTAGAGGAACCCCTGCATGGGAGGTGAAGATGTCCTCGTACTCCTCAACGACCTTGTCCATCTGTAGTTGTTGTGCGGAGGGGACTTGTCTGGAGGCCATGGCCACCGTCTTCTTCTTTCCTTAAGGGCGTATCATCAGGAAAAAAAATTTATTAATTTTGGAAATGAGCTTATTGCATTGTTTTACAGTAATCAAAGAGATGGCGGTAGGCGGTGCTACCTCTAGTATCCTGTACAACTTATTTCCCAATGTAATAATAATAGCATGGGGCCTTTATTCATACACAACATGTCACTTCCACAAGTATGGTTGTCCTAATAATACATCACAAACTTCAAGGGGAGCAATATCACACAATACCTCATTTGTCAAGGGCTTAATGTTGTATGGAAGGTGACACTGCTGGCTCACGTGAAGATCCCGTCCTTGGTGAAGCCACCCGATGGTGTATAGTTGTGGATGTGTTGTGGTTGGTAAGCCCAACCGCTTCACCACCTCTGCCGAAATGAGGTTCTTTTGACTCCTGCTATTGATAATGAACTATAGCGGGGAGCCCTTTACCCACATCTGGCAGTGGAAGAGATGCTCCTCCTCCTCTGGATCTTCGGGTTCACTTTTCTTGATCTTGGTGATAGCAACAGTGGCATTGGGATCTGCATCAATGATCTGCTTCCCTTTGTCATTCCCCTTGTCAGGTTCTGACTCAGAGTCAGAATATGCATCTGATTCTGAAACCTTTAGCTCTGCCACCAGTGACTGCTTCCCCTTACACTCACTTGTGTTGTGAGTGGATCTCTTATGGAACTCACACCATTTTCCCATGTCCTTTTTCAGCTTCGCGGCACTATTTTTTGCTTGCAGCTTTGGCAGGTTGTCTTAGGCTACCCTGCCTTGGCTTTGTCCTTTGTTCTGTGGTTTAGGGGCACCTTTCCCTTGATTTGGATTCGCAGACCCAAAGTCTTGCTTCTTTTGTTTAAACTTCTACTCAACCTTGACGACATATCGATATGCTATGCCGAGCGAGGAGATGTTCAGGAATTCTATTTCTTCCTGGATATACTTGTGTAGGCAGCCGCGTATTTGAGTATCAAATGCTGCTTCGAATCCTTGATACCCAACTTTGTGCGAAGGGTATGGAAAATATTGGTGAACTCCGACATGTCTTCGTCCCTTCCTTGCCGCAGCATGGTCCACCTTATGTATTCATCCTCATAGCTTCCGACAAGGTAGTACTGTTCCTTGATGGCATCCCAGAATGAACTCTAGGTGGGTGCGGCTGAAAATAGTGAGCCGGTACTTTCATCCTTTTGCTCAGAGTAGGTTTCCCACTAGTCCTTGACATGGGGGGCTACTTTGAGAAGAGCGAAAAGAATCTTTTCCTGACTCGAAAATTCATGAACAGAAAAATAACCCTCTAGCAGATTTAACCATTTATCTACAACATCTGCGTCTATCTGACCCTCGAATATGGGGATTTCAAAATTAACTTGTACCTTAAAGGGTGTGGCATTTCCAGAGTAGCTGCTGGAAGCCGATGCATTGCTTCTAGGTAGCCACTGAAGGATCTGGGTAAAGTTGTCCATCATTCCATTCCGTTGTCGCTTGAGGGCTTCTTCAAGTAATATTTTCATAGGATCTCCTGCCCCCTCATCTTTCTTCTCATCCACCATGGGAGGCCGTCGGGACTTGCAAGGTTGGTCTTACAAAGGTTCGACCAGTTCAAGCCCTAACTCCTTATATCCCGACCTCGTTGGGGACATGCAAAGAAAAAGAGAGAAAAAGCAGACCGCTCTAATACCACTGATCCGGACTGAAATAGGAACACAAAAAATTACAGAGATAACCATAAACATAGATATGCAGTGAAAATAATACTTCATTTCATTAATGTAAAATTCTGAAATATGCTTACAAATAGTAATGGAAATAAACCAGCTAAGGCAATGATAGCTTATCTCTGAGAAGAGATGTGGTGGCTACATGCCTTTGAACTATGTTACAATGAGGCTCAAAGGCCTGTTTATTGTTTAGAAACAATGGAAAACCCTTAAAATTCAAAAACCTAACCCTAGAAGATGAAATGCCAAACTGTGGGCCCCGTTTGGGTAAATTGGTCCCGGGGTCATAACTTTGGCATACGATCTTCGTTTGACGCATACAACAACTCATTAGAAAGATCTATCCAAGCAATACCACTTTGGGAAGGGAAACATTGGTCTATGGATCCATGTTGCCCCCATATTTCGCAAGAAACATCGTTTAGGGCCTCAAAACGGCTCTAGAAGTTCAGGACCTGAAAAACTGCTAAGAATAGTAAGTTGTGCTACAATTAAGGAAATTGAAAATGTTGAGAGAAACAATGGTGGGGGTCCAGGTGGACTTGGCAGGTGGCCAGCAAGATCCACCTGGATCATAGGTAGAGGCTGAGAGGGAGGGCTCAAAGAAGCTAGAGCTGAAGAGCCAAAGCCAAAGCCAGAGCCAGGAGCCAGAGATATAGCTAAAGCCAGAAAGCTGAGAACTTTAGAGTGAAGGATGAGATAGTGTTTTAAGCTAAAGATCCAGAGCCAAAGTGAGAGCTAGAGATAGGGCCAAGATCCAGAGCCACAAGCCAGAGCCAAGAGCTAGAGCCAGAGCCAAAGCCAAAGCCAGAGCTAAGAGCCAGAGCCAGAGCCAGAGCCAGAGCCAGAAAGCTGAGAGATTCAGAGCCAGGGATGAGATCGTGTTCTAAGCCCATTGTGTTCTATGTAAACCAGTGGATTTGAGCGTGAAAATTGTAAAAGAATTGCTGCCATAATCCCAGAGAGCCTAGTCGAGTTGACTAGAGCTCAAGGAGATGTAGCCCAAGAGTTTTGGGTGAACTCCAAATTAATATTGTTGTTATGTGTGTTGTTTTATTGCTGCAGCTTTCTGCTATGCGTGTGTTTCTTATTTTTTGCTTTACTTACTGCCATATGTATTTTATATCAGCATAGGCAAGTGAACTTACAACACATAACAATTTTAAAACAAATATAAGCATACACCTATGTTCAAGCACATTATTAATTTTGCATTAGTTAATCAATAAATATTGGGAATATTTAAGCTTTGGAAGTGGGATAGGTTCTTGTAAGCTTGATAAGAAGCCTTTAAACACCATTTTCAGATCAGGTGGTATCAGAGCCTAAGATTGATTAACCACACCTTCAAGAAGGTGATATCAAAGCTGATTATACCAAAGCAAGTAGTATCAGATCCGAATGCTTGATTGATAGAGAAAACATTACTTGTTTAAAAGGTGTTTAAACAATCAAAGGTTGATTGTATGCTTGTTTGCAGACTGACTAATGTTTGAGTTTGCAGAGGTGAAGGGAAAGCTATTGATAGCTCCATTCAGGAAGGATAAGATGGAAGAAGGGCTGAAGGAATTCTTCTTATCCCAAAGGGCCTTAAGGAAATCCTTGAAGCACAAGAGGTTTTCTGCAAAAGGTTGTTGAATAAATCTCTTTTTTAATCTTGTTTGAAGTTCTTTTGTTCATTGGTATAATGACAACTTCTGCAAGTGATTCCTCAAATTCTTCCTTCTTCGCAAGCGTCATTGGTGAAGACATGAAGGAATATTTGGCCACCATGATGGATATGGTGAGAGAAATGTATGTGGATGGAAGGAAAAGAAGCATACTTAGAGAGCAGTTGAATTCCGTGGAGGAAGAGAAGAAGATGCTTTTTGACAAGTTGCAGGAAATGGAGAGGCAACTTCATATTGCAAATATGAACTTGAAAAGGATGCATGAGTTGGAGTCACATCTCTTTGTTGCCAAAGAATCCTTAGTCAAGTATCAGCTTGAAGAAGAGGTAAATAGTTCTTGTTTGGCTTCAAATTCTTCTAAGAATGCTTATATTGGTTCTCTTGAAAAACATACCAGAGGCATATGTTCCAAGCTAATTTCCAAGATGGGCTATGAAGGAAAAGGCTTGGGTAGACTTGCACAGGGTATTTTTGGGTCTTGGCTATGGAGAAGCTTATGGAGAGAGTTCCAAAGCTGCCATGAAGACCATTAAAACAGCTCCAAGAAGGAGATGCATTGCAGGTCTTCCACCTCAAGAGTGTGAAAATTGTATTCAGGAGGAATGCAAGATCTTGAAACATCATTTGTAGGATGTAGGTGTTGAGAAGCGCACACTTGAATCAGAGAGTTGTGGAAACTCTAATAGCCTTGAAGAGATTGATGGTGTTCCAAAGGGAGCCACTTATTCATTTGATTCACCTCCTCATGAAGGCAATAAAGGTGAAAGAGAAAGGTATAAATATGGTTCTAATCATCTTCCTTTTGATTCTGCAAAGCATGATAAATTTCCACATAGACATGGGAAAATAATTGCATGTTCCTTTTATGGTTTGGATAACCATAATGTTTCTAGACGTTGGAAGAGAATGACCACATACAAGAAAATTTTGAAGGAAAGGAAGCAAGAAGCCAAAGGTCCATTGGACAAGGAAAGTCATGCTATCAAGAGGATTCACATGCAATGCACTTACTACCATAAGCAAGGGCATCTTGCTGCAAAATGTTGGACTCTGAATCCAAGAATTCTTCCACAAAAGCTGAAGAAAGTGGAAAGAGAAGATGGCAAGAATGGAAAGGAAGTTTCCATGGATGATGTGTTTTAGGATGATTCACATGTTGATGCTGATGTGAAGACAAGGGAAATACCTTTGAAAGGGATTGGTGAGAAATGGTTAGAGTTCTTATCCAATTAACATTGCATTTCTATTGATGCATCTATTTGCATTTCTTTGTTAATGAGATGCAAGTTGCAGGTTTCTACCAACAAGGTGAATGGAAAGGTTGAGTAGGAGGCTCACTTTGTTGCTGCAACATTATATTTCATTTTAGCTTCAAAAGTATAGTGTGCTTAAGTGAAAGTTGAAGGATGAAATGCATGCATGAGTATGAGATGCATGAATACAAGGATGTTGATGTTTTCCTTGTATTTGAACATATATATGGAATTAACTTGAAGGGTTGATTGCTTTGTTGCAACATGCATGTAATGTTGACTTGGGAAAAGTTAACTTGGTCTCCAAGATGGAGATAATGGTGTTTAATCTTTTGAAAAAGAGTCCTAATGGTCTTTTTCTACATGCTTGACTTGAAGGGTATTTTGTTGTAAAGGAATGTTTCGTGGGCTTGGTATCTAGTCCATTATTTGTATGAAAATGTAAGACATGGAGGTGTTCATAAGATGTGAAGTCTGTTTCTTTTGTGAAGAAGGAGTTTTAGGCCATCCAGTTGTTGTCTGTATTTCTGTTGTTGTTGACAGCTTGTCAAAAAGGTACAAATGAGAATTTTGTGAAGCAGATGAACTTCACATTTGTTTGAGAAACATTGGATCAATGACCAAGGAAGAGAAGTTCAAACTACCTTCTGTGACCATCTCAGCAGGAGTTCTGCATGAAATCAAGGAGGAAACAAGTTCTTCCTACGAGGACCAGCACATCTAGGAAGCAGAGTGGTCAAAGGCTTTTGTTTAGAGGCACTATGCAAGGGAAGTGTATGGAGGCTAAAAGAAGAGGGTGTTGCTACTCTCATTTACTGTTCAGATCAGTATGTCAGTCTTTTGGAGACCAAAAGTTCTTTTAGTGGGAAGGTGTGATCCAAAATGGATCTAGAATAGACTTCTAAGTCTAAGGTGTTCCTCACAAAGGGAAATGAAATTGCAAGGATGCTCTTGGAAATAGTCCCATTGTATAGATATTTTCATTCTGAATCTACTGCAACTTGAATGCACTAAAATGGACATTGGATGAAGAAGTTATCGCAGAAAGAAGATTGTCTTTGTCCTTTGGAAAAGGAGGAATTTATTCTAAAAATTGCATAAAAGGCTCCTTAACGAAATCACATCGCAAATGTGCAAATGGATACACAAAGGTGGAAGGACCCTCGATCAACGATCTCTGATATATCAGATCAAAGGTAGGCCTTCGCTCAATATTGGGACCCCAGGCATAACGACATGCGACTGGGCGATATCCAACAATGCGATTGCAATGAGCAATATCGACAATTGATGATTGGGGTAATCAGTGATCGGAGGAGTAGGTGGCATAGACCCTCGCCGATGCGATACACGAGGTGCGATATTGACAATCGATAAATCAGTGGATCGTCAGATCGGCGGTCAGCATACCCAAAGGGCAAATCCCCGAGCTGTTGCGATTGCAATTAGCGATTAGGACCCGGACCCAATAAGGATTGTGGACCCGATTGCATAAAATTTGAAGTCTGGGAACTTTGGAATTTCAAAGTATTTCCCATGTATTTAGGTTTTGGCCATTATGCCATGAAATAGCAATTTGCGATAGAATGGCAGAATCGAAAGGTTTATAAATGCAGCCCTATAAATTTTGAAATCCGTGGTAAGCAGGATTTCAGGCGGGCCTCAGGTGGTAAGTGTTTTTGAATAGGCACAGCCCAAACTCATACACTCACCAACACGTGGCATGGCTAAGGAGAGAGGAAACCGCCTTTTCAGGCGGGTAACCTCTGTGCACATAAGCCACCCAAAACGGATTGTCAGCCGCTGGATCGACGATCATGCAGATCAGTGGTGGGCTTGCGATAGCCATAAAAGGGGGACTTGAAAGGGTCTTTAGGGGCGATTCAATAATATTTGATGTCCGATTAAACTCTCCATGAGGCATTTTCCTGTGTATTTTTGATATATCTTTGTGTATTGGGAAATATGGTTTTTTTCAGGTTTTCACCTGAAGAAAGGTCCCCGATTCCTTGTAACTGTGCCTGATCATTGCACCACACTGCAAACTGGTGTTTTATAGCCAATGATGCATTTGTAACGCCGAGAGAGCCACAGAGCCACATAGCCAGATGGCCAATCGAAAAGACAAGGAGTAGAAGAAGCCGCAAAGCCGCAGAGGAGTGATTACACACAAATAAATGGCTAGGGAAGCTGCAAAGCTAGAAGAGGCCTCACAAAATCTAGAGAGCATGATTGCTAAGGAAGCATAGAGAGTTTTGGGAGTCACTTGGAGGTCGAGTGAACCAGAGAGCTCAGTTGACAGCAACGAGTTGTTGCTGAAGAATTGCTTGGAGGTCAAGCAAGTTACAGAGGCACGCAGAGGCTGAGAGAGAGGGCTTAGATAAGCCAGAGCCAAAGAGCGAGAGCAAGAGCCAGAGCGAGAGCCAGAGCCAAGAGCCACAACCATGAGCGAGAACCAAGAGCCAGAGCTAGAGCTATAGCTAGAGCCAGAGCTGAGAGCCAGAGCTAGAGCCAGAGCCAGAAAGCCGAGAGCTTCAGAGCCAGGGATGAGATGGTGTTCTAAGCCAAAGATCCAGAGCCAAAATGAGAGCCAAAGATAGGGCCAATAGCCAGAGCCACAATCTAGAGCTAAGAGCTAGATCCAGAGCCAAAGCCAAAGCCAAAGCCGAGAGCCAGAGCCAGAGCCAAAGCCAAAAATCTGAAAGCTTCAGAGCGAGGGATGAGATGGGGTTCTAAGCCCATTGTGTTCTTTGTAAACCAGTGGAGTTGAGTGTGGAGATTGTAAAAGAATTGCTGCCATAATCCCATAGAGCCTAGCCGAGTTGACTAGAGCTCAAGGAGATGTAGCCCAAGAGTTTTGGGTGAACTCCAAATTAATATTGATGTTATGTGTGTTGTTTTATTGCTGCATCTTGTTGCTATTCATGTGTTCCTTATTTGTTGCTTTACTTACTATCATATGTATTTTATACTAGCATAAGCAAGTGAACTTACAACACATAACGGTTTTAAAACAAATATAAGCATACACCTATAATTAAGCACATTATTAATTCTGCATTAGTTAATCAATAAATCTTGGGAATATTTAAGCTTTGGAAGTGGGATAGGCTCTTGTAAGCTTGACAAGAAGCCTTTAAACCCCATAATCAGATCATCTTGTATTTTAAATTTTTATTTTAATCACAATGGCTCATCTTAAACTTCCAATTTGGAGTTGTAACTCTGGACGTGCATCTACCAATACTCCACCAGAAATAGTAAGATACTTGTCAAAGGTAAAATTTTACGGTAAGAAGAATTTGATCACGCCTTGTAGTTTATTAAAGAAATTTCAAATTCTACTTTTCATGATATTGATGAAGGCATTTTATGCAGGATTTTTACTCTTACATTCTCAGGAAAAGTAATCTCTTCCAGTTTCTCTATTCACAATTGGGATCAACTCACCACAAACTTCGTTTATAAATTTGATGGTTATGATTATTATCAGGTATGTGATGGATTCGAAGAACTACGAAGATTTGAAAATGAATCTCTATTATGCTTTAATATTAGGTTTCAATTAATTTGCTTGAGATTGAAAGCTAAAGATAAACTTTCAAAAATTGAACCTATCGATTGGTTTGGATATATTTGTTCTCTCCCTCCCATTTCAAATCTATATGTAATAATTACAAGCTTCGATGACTCTCCTTCAACTTCTTGTAATATTATCAAAAACTCTAACTTAGAGGTGCATATTAACCATAATGAAGTGTCTTCAACCATGTATGATAAATTCTTAAATCTAGTACACACCTCTTAC
The DNA here is from genome assembly GCA_000404065.3 of Pinus taeda. Classification (NCBI taxonomy): domain Eukaryota; kingdom Viridiplantae; phylum Streptophyta; class Pinopsida; order Pinales; family Pinaceae; genus Pinus; species Pinus taeda. The sequence goes on along the minus strand of APFE030836038.1, from coordinate 14,308 downwards.
AATATTAGTGATAATCATGCTAATGAGCCATAATCACAAAGCTTGCAATAATTTGATAAACAACTACAAGAAGAAATTTGTAATAATCTTCAAGAACCACTTGCCATGAAATCTGAAAATCTCTATGAATTAAATTTAGAAAATCAGATTATAGAGAAACAAGTATGTGTCGAAATTGATGTTTTCAATAGTATGCAATATGCTGCAGAAATTTCTAAATTTGATCATATTGATCAAATGCCAAATTCAGGGCAGCCAAACAACACTCTTCATGAAAACATTAGTAGACAAATGAATGATCATAAATCTGAAATTTGCAATGAAAAGAATTTACAAAAATATGTAAATAGAGATATTTTCCAATTTATGGCATCCGATTCTCATTTTCACCTTTATCCTGATATTTTTGCTCATAGAAATTTATCCTTTCTTTGCTTTAATGTTATTTCAGAAAATAGAGAGACTGATATAAATGAATCCTATTAGTTTTTATCAAGATAAAGAGACAATTATTGATCATTATTCTGACATTAATGAACATATGCTCCATATTCCTTCTTGTTTTAATACATCAGATGAGAATAAAGAGAATACTAGTGAAAGTCTTGAAATCATTTATGGTGACTACTTTATCACGAGGATGTTGATTTATCTCCTTCCCTATTAAATTCTCATATTCCAAATCTGTTTATACTTGAGAATGAAAAAAAACTAATTTAGAAATAATTCCAATAAATTTTCTTTTTCAAACAACTAATCATACTCATGACTTCAGCATTCAAAAACCCATCCCAATCTATGAATTTTATGATGATCAAGCTCTCATTCATACTCATAGTCTTGATCCTTTCTCTAATTCACAAATTGGTTTTGATGATCATTCTAATTGAATTATTATGGCCAATTCTTGTGAAGAGTAAATTACTTCAAGTCAGTCCGAATTATGTTGTAACATTAGTTCTTTCAGATTTATTTTTTGTTTTCACTTTTCACTTTTTAGATAAATTATGCTGGCACATTGAGCAGTTTAGTACTAAACAATCAATTGATGAATTTCTTGAATGGGAAAATGAAGTTTAAAATCATAATCATCAACATCAAGAGATATTAGTCTTCCAATTAATATTCATCTATTATCACTTGTTCATTTCCTCTCTAAAGAAGTGCCAACAAGAGATTGTATTTTTACAATATGACCAGCAATCTAATTCAATTAATGATATTCTATTGAATGTAATATGACCTCCATCCATATTTCATAGACCCCTTTGAAAGACATTTGGAAAGTTTTTCTACACATAATATTGTTAATAATTTAACATATGTACATAAGACTTACAATTCCATGCAGACCATTATATCTAAAAGTTCATTTCCACAATCTGGCATGTTATCTTCTTTGTTGAACCTTTTCCATTCATTAATGGAAATCCATCCATATTTCTATGATCCAATTGAAATTTCGCTACAAAGGACATTTCAAGAGAAGGTGATTATTGTAAATAAGTTTATTTTTGTAAATATAGTAGCCATTAGTGTACATATTATATTCAAATTTATTTTTATTCATTTAACTATATTTTAGTTACTAATGTTTGACCTATACATACATGCAAGAGTTAGAATGAGAGAATGGTTACATTGGAAGTACGACTATACCTAGTCATGTTTCCTCTCATTCAATTAGAATTAGGGATAGACTAGTTTAGATTTAGATTCCTTTTCTATTTGGATTTATTTCATTATTGCAGATTTTTAATAAGCAAGTAATGAATCCAAGTTTTTCTTAGCATCCCCTTTCACATTCTGGAAAAGTGCCTTAGAATACATTTGAAGCTTTTATGTAGTCAGATCATACACACTTGTGAAGTTCTTAATTGTCTTGTTTTTGTAAAACTTCATCATATTGTTAAAAAAAAAATTGTGATAAATCATATATGAAAAAATTGCCATGAATTGTTATGGTTTGACAATTTTTGATTCACAAATATTTCTAAAAACTCATTTTCACCACTCTTGTCCTCCATTGTAAATTTTAGGTGGATGCAATTTAAAATTTCGTTACTTAGCATTTTAGATTGAATAAGTAGATGATGTTGAACATATGCAAATTTTGAGAAATAAATGGGAGAACTTGAATATTCTAGAGGTAAACTTACAATCAATATTATTCTAGGTATGCATTAACAAGTTCATTTTTATATGTTGATTTTCTCTTTTTCATAGTTTACTTGTTATTTCAATTTTGTTTCTTTTGAAGGTCTTCATTGACTTGATTTTAGAGACTTGAGATAAGAAAGTAGTCAATCCTTTATAATCTACAACATGTTCAGGGATGTATTTGTTGTTTCATCAGAATTTGTGTATTCTTTAGTTTTTCTTCTATTCATTAGAACCCTGATAGGTATTTTTGCATTAAATTAATGGATTATTGGAAGATTTGTATCAGATCCTTATAATATTGTAACTTTCCACATAATAAACTCATGATAAAATTAGTATCCAATCAAATATTCTCAGTAGTAATATAATTATTAAAGGGGTTTTTGTTAAAAGATGAAGTTGAGTTGGCAACTTCCCTTTAAATTAAATACTTTAAGCGTTTTTGGGCCCACAACTTCCACTTGGTGTATCATCCTTTGAAAATATCGTAACTTATAAAGTATTCCACACACAAAATGTTTGATAACTCAATATTCCTGATTCCTCCTACTTCTGATATCCAATATTCCCATCATAGCCTATATCGGGACATTCAAATCAGATGCTTGCTCTTTAAATCCATGATATAATATCCCCGATATAGAAGTTCCAATATCACTTCTCACCTCCGCTTATTATCTATTATTTATTTAAATATTATTTATTGGAAGTTTCATATATTGTAACTATCTAAATTATAACCAAGTTATTTCTTTGATATATTTCTTCTAATATTGATTCGGGTCCAGGTGTGACAAAGGACCCTTCCAAGACCTTTTACTTCTATGATGTGTTAAATTGAATTCTTAAAAGAACATAAATGAATACACTTGCATGCTGTAAAGAAGAGGAACATAACAATCATCAGCACATGAAAACATAAGCTGTTGATAATGAAGTTCTTCTAGGAGGGACTATGTCTCCGGGCCTCAGTGTCAAGATGGTTTAGGCTGCTGCATTATGTGTTAGAAAGCTAAAGATGTACATGTATGTTATCACTGTCATATAGGAAATGTCCTCACGTAGGAGTGGTTGGAAAGCCCCAATATATGTTCCACAACAGGAACTGCACTCACAGAGGAGTGGTTGGAAACCTCGACTATGTTCCTATCTATGACTCAGAGAATACCTTTTAAAAGCTACATGGGGATCTCAAAATAACATAGATACATAAAAATACATCTCTGATGAACATTAGCAAACAAGATCCCGCATCAAAACATCAAGCCCAAGGATCTCATCAACACAATGCAAACTCATAATGATGATTCTGCATCACATCGAGCAAGAATTGTAACGCATCTCATAAGCCATAAAGCAGAAGTATAATGCAAAAACACTATATATACCTCAGCACCATGGATGTGTGGATAATGGGTTTCTCTGTTGCTGGCCTGCTGTACCATCAAATCTTGTGGCATCGATCACCATCAAAACATCTGCTTGCACATTGAGTATTGACACATGCAATAACATATAAGAAGTGGATGAAAAATTGAGGTCTCTATTGTAGAATCTAACACTACCATTAGGTTTGTGTCACCGAGAGGTATAAAATCGACATAACGTTTGTCCAATTTGGACACAGGGAACATTTGGCCCCTCTCAAAGTTGGGCTCAAGCATGGTTCCACCTGCCTATGATCCCACTCATGGTTTTGTTGGCATTATGATATAGGTGTTGATGGAAACTCACTCAGATGAAAGATCACAGTGTAGTAGGTAAACAACAAGAATTATAGATCAGACTCCAAAGAATGAAGAAAGAGAGGTATATGCAGGTTCACCGTGTCCAAGATGTGTATACACGTAGGTTTATTGAGCAAAAGGAGTGTATACGTACACACACATTTTCACAGAAGGAAAATTGCATATATATTGGAAAACCAAATTTTTTGGTCCAAGTTATTTGACCCAAGGTAATTGGTTTGAGGTATTTGGTCCAAGGTATTGGTCCTAAGGAGTTTTGGTCCATGGTATTGAGAAAGGCCTAAAACTATATAAGGAGGAGAAGATCATTAGGCCAGGTGTGCAAGGATTTGAATATCTTATGAAGTTTTGATCATATATGCATGTTAATGAACTTCTAATGGTTTTCTTGATTTGATCTAAGGATTCACCTATATGGTTGATGAAGGTTGATGGACTGGGATCATAAAGGCTTAAAAGTATTATCATTATGTGGTTTGATCTTGAACTGTCTAGATCTGAATACTGATGCATGTTTTATTTTGTAAATGTGATGATCTAGGTGTGACTGAAGTCTGGAATAGTTGTAATTTTTTAAGTTAGCATTTGTAGATCTGTACACTAGTTCCCTTTGGTAAAAGTGTGTATACACGCTGGTTTAGTATATCAAGGTAGCGCATACATCATAAATTGGAATTCGCAAATTTGTATGCTGGTTCCCTTTGGTAAAAGTGCATATACACACTGGTTCAACACTTGGAAGTAGCGTATACCTTATGAAGTATGATGTTTAAAGTTTCGGTTGTTTTTGTTTTTTGTTGCAGAGATCTGGGTTCTACTCTATGCTGTGGCAACTATATTCTGGTGAAAGTACTCTGAATGATCACATTGATTGATTATGATTTTCCTTAATAATGATGGGTTGTTAGTGATTGATTGATTTTGTTGTGATTGATTCAGAAAGTGGTGATTGAGTTTCATTGATTGGTTGATGTAGATGTATTTGATGGTTGTATTGCAGTTATGATTTTCTAATTTTCAATATTATTGATGGGTCCAGTATGAAAATTGGATGAAACGTGGCCTTCAGATTGTGGTGTTGTGTTCCAAGAGTATCGAGTCTAAAAATTCATGAAACGTGGTCCCTGGTGGAAGAGTGGAGTTTTCTGTAGGCTGGCACCTACATACTAGTAAACATATTGACTAGTACAAGTCTAGCTAGGGGGTTGTAGCTCCCTTCCAGTAGTAGCTGGAGAAAAAGAGAAGGTTGTAGCCTTCTGCAAGTGGGTGCCTATGCACTGGTATGAGTCTACACCAGTACAAGATTGTAAACAGAGCTTCTTATTATTAAAAGAAGACAGAGATGACAATAGTAGGTGGTTTTTACCCAGATTGGGTTTCCACCTTATATCTTGGTGTTCATGTGTGTTTCTTGTGTGTGATGCTTTATTATGCTTTTACTGCACTATCTAATAAATATCTGATATACTGGTTTAAGCTCAATATATGATAAATTGTCTAAATCAAAAGTTCTCTGCTTATATGCTAGTTGCTTTAAGTACAGTTGCCTGTACATGCTAGTTCACTTCACTGAAGTAGCATATATAAATCTGTTTGGAAAATAAAATTGTAGATCTGATAATATTGATTCACCCCCCTCTCAGTTTTGTTTCCAACAATTGGTATCAGAGTAGGTCCTTCAGAAGAAGCTTGATCGCTTGAAGGGAGATCCATCATCATAAATATTCAAAAAAGCGTGGGATCCATCATACCGCTAATATTTGATGGGAGCAATTTTGTTTATTGGGAAATAAGAACAACAACCTATCTAAAATCACTTAGAATAGATGTCTGGGAAATTGTGGAAGGAGGATATACATTTCCAACAGTAATTCCTATAGATACGATAGGTAAAAACCAATATGAAACTAATGCCAAAGTTGTCAATACTTTATTGGGAAGTCTGTCACAATCAGAGTTTGTCAAAGTCATGCAGCTCAAATTAGCTAAAGAAATATGGGGCAAAATCATTCTGAGCTACAAAGGAGATTCTTAGGTAAAATGTGTTAAGCTTCAAACTCTCAGAATTTAGTATGAAACTCTTAAGATGCATAGTGATGAAAGTATAGCTAGTTACTTCTTACGTATAGATGAGGTTGTTAATTGTATGAAGAATCCGGGTGAAGAAATAAAGGAAGTTACCCTAGTTGAAAATTTTTTGAGATCCTTGTCTACTAAATTTGAATCAAAAGTGTTTGCCATAGAAGAAAAACAGCATCTACAGACTATCACTTTGACATGGCTTCACAGAATCTTAACTTCCTTTGATATGAGAAAAGGAGGACCATCAAATATGAGAGAAGCTGCATTTAAATCTTCAGCAAAAGGAAAGGAAGAACATAATGAATCAGGACATATTTCAGAAAACGAAGATGAGGTAAACTTTGTCAAGAAGCTTCAACAGGGTTCTGGAAGATTTAGAGGTAAGCTACCCTTAAAATGCTTTGCCTATGGTAGAGTCAGTTATTATGCTACCAAATGTCCTCATAAAGATAAATATGAAAAAAGAAAGGAATATGCAAAATGGAATAGAAAACAAGTTGTAAATAAAAGGAGTTACTATACTCATGAAGATAGCGATGGTTTATCAAATAGTGATGAAAATAATCATGATTATAGACTTCTAATGGCGTATGACAATGATAATTTTTGGGATGCTTTAGAAGAGGATGAACTTCATAAAGAAATCTATAAACTCAAAATATGTTTAGAAGAAAAGAATATGATTATAGATACTTTGACATACCAACTTGCTAAAAAAGAAAAACACAATGAAAAACTAGAATGTGAAATTGTGGGTCTAAGAAAGAATCTTGAGAAAATAAAATCTCTCAATCTTAGATTTGCTAAAGGATTAGAAACTTTAAATGAAATTATCAAAGTACAACACTCACCTATGATAAATACAGGTCTTAGATATACTGAAGAAGCATCTCAATCACAAAATTCGTCAACCTCCACTAAAAGCTATCTTGATGTAGCAAAGACTAGTGAACAATATGACAATCATCAGCAAAGGCATAAAGTTGATCATTAGGTAAATCATACTCACTTTACTCCAAGGATTAATAGAAGCCACAAACAACCGCATGAAAATCATACTCAATTTTCTCCAAAGATGAATATTAATAGAAACTATAATCACTAGGTTAATAGATTCAATAATCACAGGAACTTCTTTAATGGGAAATGTTTTTCATATCATAATTTTGGGCACAAAGTTGCTCAATGCATTGCTTACAAAACCATCATGACTAGAGAAGCATGAAATCACAAGAACGTAACAGGGATCAAGGGAATTTCCTATAATAACTTTTCTCCTCTTGAAAATGTAATAGAATGCTCAATCTGTAACAACTTTGGTCATGAAGAATATGAATGCAAGAGAAAAACACTGTAGGTTTTAACCCCGTATAGAAATTACCTGCATACAAATTCTAAATCACATGAAAAATAAAAATGCGAGAGCATAACACATAAAACACATA
>APFE030836037.1:0-12584 GCA_000404065.3 Pinus taeda | reverse complement strand
TCCAATGAATCAGCCCTGGAATAGGTTGCGTCGTCGCACCACATAGAAAAGGGACCATCTGTGTTAATGGAAGGCAGCTCCAAATGATGGCCCTTCGCTAGGAAGGCTGCATGGTGTTACCATTGTGGCACTGCCAGAGAAGGCATCAATCGTGGCACCTAGGGGTGGGCAGCCCTAAATAGTGGCCATGCAAACCTTACTGAATATTTTTATTATTTCTTATTTTAAACTTTTTTAATTTAGTGAAATGAGTAAAAAGAACACGAATATACTGTCACATCATAAGTTCAAAATTGGCAATATAGTTCTATTTAATAAAAAAAAATTCCTGACATTAACAGTAGATGAAACATACAATACCGCTGACTAATTTACTTACAAAGTCACTTTAATTCCATGTTTTCAGATTTTCCAGGTTACTAATGCTATACTTTCAGATTCTGATCAATAATCCCCTTCTTGTCCACCTATGGCTTTACATGCAATACCGTCCTAAAGCGTTATCCTGTAGGTACACTTCAGTAAGTTTCATATGTGGCCTGTTTTGTGCCCTGGCTCACAACCTCTTGTTTCCAGTCTACTTATACTATTACACAACACTAGATATACTTGCATTGATATGCCCATTGATGGTACCTTCTTCAGCGATCTGTGGTCACAGCTTGTAGCAGCTTTAATTTTATTTCAAATGTCTTGACATTCTAACATGTTTGTTTGTCCTTTGCAGATTTGCTTGTCCAGTGTGTTCCAAATCTGTCTGTGATATGTCTAAATTGTGGGAGAAACTTCACCGAGAGGTAGATATTTTCGACAAGATGAACATCTTGAAGTCAACTTGCAATGGGATGTATAAAGAGTAGCTTATTATATGTGTTCTTGCTAATTTTGATTTCTCATATTTATGAAATTTTCTTTCGTCCAATGGCAATTGATTTTTTAAGTTTCTTGAGTGGATTTTGATATATTTTTTTTGTCATGTTGGTTGCTTTGACTCCAATGCCTGAAGCTTACAAGAAAAAAATGGTAAGTTGTCTGATGTTAATGTGGTATAATTTGGAGGCATATTTTAGAGCCCATTAGTAGCGTGAGAGAAAATACCTCACCACTTTCTCGTCTGTCATTTGAGCAAGTTTGGATCTTATGCAATGACTGTGGAGTAACTTCTGAAGTAAATTTTCACATTGTTGCACACAAGTGTCAAAGTTGCAACTCTTATAACACCCGGCAGACCAGGGGAGGTCCTTCTGCAAGTTCATGTAGATCTCATCTTTGATATTCTCAAATGTTCAGATTCATGTATCCCTTTTTACCACTTGTAAGGTTTCCTTAGCACTGCCTATGTGGCATGAAAAACAGTTGTACTGCAAATTGCTATGCAGTGCATTACTGTAAGAATTCATTGTAACTGCTGAGTTTTTGCAGCACTACTCTACGGTTGTTAACATCATAACAGAGTTGACATATCTCGCTGCTTGCAACTATGTTGACATAGGGGAATGAGGGAGAAGTTTCCTGTCACATCCTTTACAGATGTTATGTCAAGAAAAGGGAAATGTATGTTTATAAACTGTCTTCCCATCATCGCAATGAAGCCCTTGGAAGGATTCCTTCTCACTTATTCCAAGCCCTATCATTCCAAAATCTATCTTTCATCCATCAGCTTTTTATATATTTTACTCCCATACTCCTAAAATTGTGAGCATCATGTAATCTACCAAGAAAGTTTTTGATTTGCAACTGAATCTGATACCTATCTTACTTACAGAAAATTAGTAATGGTTTAGAATGAAGATGGAGACTATATCTTCACAAAGGGAGTACTATCTGAGAAAAAAAGTGATCTTAACAAAGGGAATGATACTGACTTGAATATTTTGTAATTGTGACCATTGACAGACCACTCGTTAAGGTAATTGTAAAAAACACAAGTTATCAATTGGTTCACAAATGGTATTACCGACCTTTTTAAATTTGTTTGGAAGATCCTATGTCTTATATTCTATGATGGAATTACCTTGTCGTTCATATACCATCACACAGTGGAAACTGTTAGATTAATTAATATGTTTCCATAGTATTTAATACATCTGAAAAGCCTAAATGTAGTTTCATATATCTCGCATTTACTCGGAAAGCGTGGATATCTGATTCAACTTATTAAGAACAGGGCATGGTAAACTCATACATGAACACTTAAACAACTTGAGATTTCTAAGATAATATATGTGTAACCAGAATTCCTTCCTGCTTTTTAGTCCGCACAAGATATTCTCGTTATTTGCTTAAATGAAAATATTGCTATTAAGTTACTATCAGCAATTGTAATGAATTTTTACTATATCTTCCGAAAAGCCTGGCTTCCAATTACAAAACTAGTTCGAGTTTGCTATTTAAATTTTGTATTAAATTGGATTCCGAAACTTGTTAAACAATATCTGCAAATTCCCTGATTTATTATTCAAATATCCCCATGGTCTTAAGATAAATTAATGACTGAACTTCCACCCATTTCAATAGTTGGTTTTGAAAGGTTTTACAGTGTTGGACCTTTCCGGCGAGTATTAACGTCGATCTTGTATTATGTTTATCGATTAATGGTGCTTTTGCTATGGTTTGATGATCTCTTAATCTAACGGAATGTTCTTTTGCTTATTCTAGATGCTCAAATTTGAACTAATTTTTTCTAGAGAAATTCAACAATTCTAATTTAATAATCCTATCGGCCTCTCCTTGTACCTTTTGGGACAATTGCTAGTTCTATTATTATATTATTTCGCTTGCGACTACCACTCTTAGTAACGCATCCATATATAATGTCTTTTGCATAATATGTTGCCAAAGGATTTCAAGACATCTTTTTACGGCTTCTCCTATATCAAATTGATTCTTTTTTAGTAACTTCAATTGTATTAATCACTATCAACAATTTAAGTATTGTAAGTATTGTATTTTTGTTGATATACAATAAAGACTTTAAAATTAAAATGGTTTTCATTATTTTTTATAATATTTATTTATATATATATTAAAAAATAATTATTTTCATATATAATAAATTTTATTGATCTAAATGATTTTATTATTTAATAAATTTAAAAATTAAATTTATACCAAGTGGCTTTTTACTCACCAATTTCTTAGAGATTTGAGATTATTCCAATTTTAATAAGTTCCTTATTATTATCTATAGCATTCATTATATATAAGAAAATTGTATTTAGCAAAATAGTCAATTTTACAATAAGATGTGTAATTCCTTTTTTTCCCAAGTTAAAGTTGACCCATAACTTTTTTTACATGTTAATCAGGTAAATGCGTGTAATTTTTTTTTGTTGCAATGATTGTTTTCGTTATATCTATAAAACCTTGGGCTATATCAACCACATTAATATTTTTAATGTGGTTGTACAAGTAAATATCTTATAACATGATTCATAAATTGATTGAAATAGAAAGTTTAAATTGTTTTAAGTATTGTCATAGGTGTCTTTATTTTGGAATACGGTTTTTAGAATTTTACTTTAGTTATTAACAATTTTTAAATGAATGATATGGATTTAACATTTACATTACAAATTTTATTTTTATTTTTTTTGGGTATTATTCACACATCAAAGATTGATATTTTCCTAAATTAGTTATGTTGTTTTAGTTTTCTTAATTAAATTGATTGATTAAAAAAAAACATATGAATAAGTGTATATGAAATGAGTTAAGATTTTTATGGTGTATGAGACCCCCTTGTTTGTTATTTAAATTGATTGATTAAAAAAATCATATGAAAAGTGTATATGAAATGAGTTATGATTTTTATGATGTATGAGACCCCTTATTTGTGGGACAAGGGACATGATGTATGAGACCTCTTCTTTGTGGGACAAGGGAGATGATGTATGAGACTCCCTTGTTTGTGGGACAAAGGATACAACTATTTGACTCCTAAATCTACTAAGGCATATATACTCTACATAGCTCCTAAGTCTACTAAGGCATATATACGCTACCTCCCTCTAGTTTTTGAACCTGTGACATGTTAAGAGGAAACACGCCTACTCAAGCTGTATAAAATAATAATTGGTATTCTTTTTTTGTTTGCTAGTTTTCTAAAATTTCACCACACTAGCCCTTAGCATGAAAAAAATTTTGCACATAGAAACCAGTAACCTTGACAACACGAAATTTATTGAGAATCTCTATAACAAGATAAAAATGAATATACATAATATAAAAATATAAATTTTTTAAATATAGTTATATTTAATTTATATTATTAATTCCTCTAATTTATATTATAAAATAATTTATATTTTATTATTTTATTAATTTTTAATAAAATTAAATTTATAAAAAAACCATATGATGTTTATATGAAATATATGATTAATCTTTACCATTATTTAATTTATATGACTTTCCCATTATAAGATTTTTGTAAATCAGGACCATACAATATGGCCAGTGATCAAACAATGTATGCAGCCGGAAAGAAGTCCAGATTCATTGTATCTCTCATCTCTTCATAATCTCAGTGACTCTTCGTCACGGAAAAGTCCCGATTCATTGTATCTCTCATCCCTTCATAACAACGTGTGGTAATGGTTTTTTTTGGTTATTCGCTTCAAATACACTGCATCCGCTTACGTGTACTATTTTCTGCCTTGATAGATTTTTTACTTACTCGTTTCCAAAGAATTAATGAATTAATCGCCTTTTCCATTTGAATTTCAAGTTAATATCTTTGACGGGATATTTTGGCTTTTTCACATCATATCAAAGTTTATCTCAATGTTTTACGTAATAATATTTTTTTATCATGATCTTCTACCAAAAATATAATAAGATATATTTATAAGTGTAGGGAATTAATAAGGAATGTGCGTCTTGTAAATTTAACATATTATTCCAAATAAAATCTTAACATATAAATTTTTTTTTATAGCTTATTGATTTTGTTATTTTAATGTGTATAAGATCTAGTAAGTCTATATAACATGTTAATAATAATATCATATATAAATAATATATAAAAATGGCTTATAATTATATCGATTTTTGTTATCTAAGTGCTTTATAATTTTAAACAGCCCTTAATAAATAATAATATATATAAAAAATGGGCTTATAATTTAATTATATAATAATATTTATTTTTTAATTTTTTAAATTTTAAATAGTATGTCTTTAAATTTTAATATTTAAAATTACATAAAAATTAATATTTTTCCATCAAACTTAAAAATTAAATAATAATTATTATATTATTATGACTTCTCACACTTGAAATCTTCCCTTAAAATGAAAAGAGGAGCATGTTTGGAAAATCCCCATTATACAGGGAGACGGAGCACGCTGAACTAGGATTTACAACAAGGTTTCAGAGCTGGTCACCATGGAGGGACGAGAGGGGGGAGTTCCACTCCCTCCTATAGTCATGTAGTTTCGAACCAATTCAAGAAGCCAATGGAGACAGGGACGGGGAGCGTCAACACTAAGAAACATGGAAACATCAGATTTCAGGATCAAGAACAGGAAGATAATCACGAGGAAGGCAGGAAAGAAAAGAGAACGGGAGGAGACAGTTAGAGAGCGGAGCACAAGAAAATGATAGGAATCTGCAAGCCTAGGTCAACCATCACACCCCGTGTTATTTTAAGTGACCTGGCGCTTCAGCTGCACAGAGATCACATGGAGGCTTATGCAGTAATATGCAAATTTATGGGAATATGGCCAACGAAGAAGGCTTTGTATGCCTAGATAAAGAACCACAGGAAACCTAAGGGAGAAATAAATCTTCACCTTGGGTCCAAGGGTTTCTTCACAGTCGTGTTCACAAACTTAGAGGGCAAAGACAAAGTATTCGAAAGAGGACCATATTTTTACGCGGCTGCAAGCCTCTATATGTGACCATGGGTGATGAATTTTGTTCTGGAGCGAGAGACATTCACATTAGTGTTGGTATGGATTAGACTCTATTCCCTACCTTTAGATTGTTGGTTGCCAGAATCATTAAAAGCCATAGGCAATAAGCTAGGTCATTTTTTAAAAATATCATATGCGACTTTGTGAGGGAAATACGCCTCCTTTGCCCGAATAAGCGTAGAAATGGACCTACCTGGAGCACTTTTGGACAAAATCATTCTAGAAGTTTATGATGAAGAATGGGTGCAAGCGGTGGACTATGAACATGTCCCATTCAGATGCTGCAAATGTCATGAACACGGACACCTCTTCAGGGACTGGCCATTAAACAAAATGGAAAACGATATTAAAACCAACACAGGCAAAGATACTAAGGGCTTTACTAAGGTGGGAGGCAGAGGGAAAGGAGGGAAAAAGAACCAAAAGAAAATCAGTGAGGAGCAGCGACCAAGTTATAACAACTTCAAAATATTAGAAGAAGAAGATGGGAACAATGGTACGAACCATGTAATGGAGGATAGTCCTGCAAAAAAGGGAAAAGATGACAGTATGGTGGATACACTTGAAAACAGTAAACAAAAGGAGGATCTGCCTAGTACTATGGAACTTGACAAGGACCATGAGATGACCCCAAGCGAGGTTGGAATGGAAGACCATGAGCTACAGGAAATTCTTGAAAGGGAGAACCTCGATCTAGAAAAGTTCCTGGAGTAGGGAACCACCAAAGGGATTGATTCCCTACCACAAGAATATTATGACAGAGTTCAACAGCTCTTCCTTTGGAGATCAAAAACAAAGGGCTCTGGAATCAAAAGGAACCATGATAGCCAAGAAAACAGAGGGGTTAAAGCTATGGAGGCAACACCGAGACACGATCCCAAGAATACATGCAGGAAAAGACGAAGAAAAAGACAAAAAGAGCTGATGATAAAGTGTGGGAAGCTCATGATCAACTCAGGTAAGATGAAAGATCTTACCGGTTACTCTTTTACAAATCTTTCTTAATGAAGCTCACCACATGGAATATTAGGGGACTAGGATCTATAACAATTCTTAAATTTAAAAATTATTAAAATAATAATATAAATATAAATATATAAAAATCGTTGGGGTCTATTTATATTTATTAATTAATAAAAATAAATTTATTAAAGAAATTATTTTAATTTAATTTATATCAATTTTATTTTATGTACAAATTCGGCATTTTTTGAATCTTAGGTAAGTCGAGGAGATAAGTATAAGAATGAAATATTTCTTTCAATTTGTAAATTTTTAATAAGTGTTTTATATTTTGAAAGTTAAGATGGATATCCTTAATTGTCTTATTTCTCTAAAAATATATTTTATGAGTTAATTTCAGGTTACATTTTTTTCTATTTTAAATAATGTATCACTAAAATATTTTCTCCACAAAATTTTCTATTTTCAGTTCCCTCTTTACTTACTTTTTCTGTCATGTTATATATCATATTAATTTTTTTTAATAGTATACTTTCTTTTTAGTATATTAAATATATTTTTATTAATATTTTTTAAATATAAATTTTTCATTTATTTAAAAAATAAAAATATTTTTTTTTTATATTATAATTTTTTTTAATTTATCAATTATACTCTCCCTTATGTTAAAATATTTTTTTTATTATTAATATTTTTAAATATATTAAAAAATTTATCAAATACTCTCTTTTATGTCATGTTTAAAATGTTTTATTATTATTATTTTTAAATATATTCAAAAAAAATATTTATGATATATGATTTTTATAAAATTTGTAATAAACAGTTAATTATATAAACATATTTATAAATAGTTTAACAAAAATATAAATATTTTATAAAATATAAAAATTTAAACAATAAAAGAAATATATATTATTTCTTTATTTATATTATACACACTTAAATTATATTGAAATTACTATATTTATAAATAAGTATACATGATTGTAATGTTTAATAAAATATAACAACTAAATATGTAAAAAAACATATGCAAATATAATATAATTATATATATATATTAATAACCCAACTATTTCTTAATAATTTATATATTGTGTAAACATTAAAAAAAAGCCATATTTTCATAAAATATAAAAAAAATAATATTTAAAAAAAATATGTTATTAAAATTTTTAATTGTATTATTAGATATTATTTTTTAAGATAAATATGTCACACATCCACATCTTAAAACAATCATAATAAAAAAAAATTCAATTAAGCTAAGATTATTTACCATGGAGAATCTATAACTTTGGCATCAACATAACTTTAGACAGTTGACAATTCTTTATTATTATTACATGATTATTTGGATCAACGATATTACAGGTACAATAATTTTGAGGGTAATTTAACCTTGGATGGTTTTGTCACACGAGCCGATATGTAATATCTCGCAGCAATAATTTTGAGGGTAATTTAACCTTGGATAGTTTTGTCACACGAGCCACCAACAATTTTGAGGGTACTTTAACCTTGGATAGTTTTGTCACACAAGCCAACAGGCCCACTTCCAACCTCGAGATTTATGTTATGATTTGTATTAATTAAAATAGGACTAAGCCTGAGTTTACAATTAAAGTCGGTCTTCAATAATTCTCGTTTTCTGCATGTGTATTTAAGTTCTCCAGCTGTACCACTCGACCCTCTGCTGCGTATTTAATTTTTTCAGGTGTTATCGGCTTAGGTGGCAGTTTGGAGGCTTTGTTGCGGTACAACTCCTTTGTCATCATCGAGATCGACTCCTTATTGACAGTCTACGAATGTGGCTCAAATCGGACGACAGTGGTGAACCTTGGGGTTCTATGTCTGGGGTGTATCGACAATCTTTTGTTATTGTGCTCTTCCAGGGAAGGAATACCACCTGCTCTGCCAAAGGTTCCTTGCCCTGGACAGGTTCTTCCGGTGGTTTTGTTTGTGTCTTGAGGTCTGTTCGTTCTCCATATTCGTTCTCCAGTAGCATGTATGACTCCTATTTGCTTGTGGTTTCTCTGTCATCTTAATTGGAATCTGATTCTGGCATTTCATGGAGAGGGCTTCTACCAGTGACTGTCATTGGGTAAGTTCGGTCTAATACTTCCCTTCCGTCATTCTTTAAATTTATTATAGTGGTATTATATAGGTTTTAATTTTGGTTACCCATCTAGCTTGGATGGATGGTTTCGCAGGTACTGAAGGTTTAGGTGATGGACTGGGGGAAAACCTCATTCAGTCCTTTGCGCATGGAAAAGGCGGAACTCTCTCACCACCGGGAACTTAAATATTTCTACTATGCTCTGTTCAGAGTTTCTCGGGTATGAGAGCCCAAAGGTGGACTTTGTTTACAAATTGTTAACTTATTTGTCTTTACTGTCTGTATTATGTTAAGTCTTAAGGGCGGTATGAATTTTTGTATAAGTACAAAAATATAGGGTCTGAGGAATTGGCCTAACTCCATTGTTTCATGGATTTTGGGCGGCCTCACACCACTGCGATGTTTGATTTTGCATACTTTTTGTATGGACGGTTATGGATGTTGTAAAGAATTTTTTCCTAAGTTACTTAGCTATTTTTACTGGAAGGAATAACAACTTTGTAAATTTTGTGTCTCTTGATAAGACTATATTTATCTCATTTGCCTGCGTTTCATCAAACGAGTTGGTGTTTAAACTAAGTTTGTCCCGCGAGGGCACGGTCTAGACTATGTAAGATTTTAAAGAGAAAATCGGTGATTTATTTATCTCAGCCCTATGAATTTTTTAAATCTTTTAGAAATCTAGATGATTCCAAGACAATATTTTATTTCTTGCTCTTGTATATATTACAATAATAAATGATTGTCAGTGTTCGACTATGTGCTTACCCTAGTTCAGGGTTTTGCTTTCTTACAGTGTTGATCTGGCGTACAAGATTTTTATGATTAAACCTATATGAAGTGGAACTCCTGACTAGATTTCTGCTCTTGAGTATCTTGATATTGTCGGGTTTTAGGGTTTTTCCTCAGTACTATTCATAGGGTATAAATGTTATGTATTTGTCAGTTTTCAGTTTTCTATTATACTGAATACATTGGTAAGATTTGTTAGCTTTCAGCTTTCCATTGTAATTTTAACTATGCTACTTTACTGAGCTATAAACGAAAAGCACTATCAGTTTTCAGTTTTCTTTCCATGGAATCTGAACTATGATATTCATGAGTATAAAAGTGAGCTAAATTTTTAGTTTTCTATTATACTGAATACATTGGTAAGATTTGTTAACTTTCAGCTTTCCATTATAATTTTAACTATGCTACTTTATTGAGTTATAAACGAAAAGCGCTATCAATTTTCAATTTTCTTTCCATGGAATCTTAACTATGATATTCATGAGTATAAAAGTCAGCTCTGTCAGTTTTTTTTTTTCTTTCAATTTTCCATTGTAATTTTTAATTATACTACTTATTGAATGATGACGAAGTAAATCTACTTCTTATAGATATACAAAATGATATACTTACAAATTTCCATAAGTTAACTAGTCTAGTAGCAAGCTTCAAACATAAACTTGTATAGAGGTATATGTTCTATCCTTACTAATACAAGAATTTTCACTTATCTCGGTACGTTGTTTTCTAGATTTGGTCTACCACTAGACCTGCTCACTATTTCGCCTCCCAGCCTTGAGATTACTATATCAATGAATCTCCCCCCGAGTTGTTCTTAATTACATGAACATTTCTTTATTTTAGTATCAATAATCTCAGTTATCTAGTCTTAACCAGACATAGCCACCGAAAATTGTCTAACAAACCAACACATATTTTCTTCCTTGTCTTTCTTGCTTCCTGCTTCTTGATCTCAGATACCCCTATCCTCTTGATCTTCTTGAATAAACCCTCAAGAAATCAGTTAGGGACAGGTAAATGTAAAATCACATGGGAAGTCGCGTACATGTGCTGCCTTGATTGAAAGGCAGTTGGGGGAGATTGTTTCGATCCAACAATGTATCCATCCAGAAAGAAGTCCCAATTCATTGTATCTCTCATCCCTTCATATCCCAATGCCTCTGCATCACAGAAACCCTTCGAGTGGAAGAGAACTCTCATAAATCTACAACACTTTATTGGGAATACTTCCATGCAAAGTCCGTCCAAATTTACAGAGGCTTGAGTGTCAGTTCAATTTGGAGCCCGATGATGAAATGCCCGTTCATCGATACTTCAAATATTTTGCACTCGATGATCAGTGAAGGCATTTAATTGCAAAAGTATCGATCGAAAGTAAATGTTCAGGGTTCTTTACATTCATAATTAAATGTTTTTCCCTCATCCCTTCAGCGTCAATTCTAGGCTATTGTTTCTCAGAAGCTGCATATTACTCCATGCTATCAAGTTAATGCTTCCTACATATTTTGCTCATTTTAACTTCAATGTCTTTTGTGTGAAAATTCTAAGGTTTGAAATGTTGACCTGGGAAGCTTTAAATGCCAGAGACTGCTCCAAGCAAGAACAAGATTCTCTTGAGCATATCTTTAAGGTATAATCTCAAACAAATTTTATATTCATAAGCACTACACAGTATATACTTTGCCATGTAGCATTATCTGTCCTAAGATTTCAGTACAAAAATATGGAAGAATTAATGCACAGATTAGTGTTTTGATGCGCCTTTTTTCTCAGAAACTGCAAATTACTCTGTGCCATCAGGTTAATACTTCCCCCATATTTCACTTATTTTAACTTTAATGTCTTTTGTGTGAAAGTTCGAAGGTTTGAAATTCTGATCTGGGAAGCTTCAAATGCCAGAGACAGCTCCAAGCAACAACATGATTCTCTTGAGCAATCTTTAAGGTATAATCTCAAACAAGTTATATATTCATAAGCACTACACAATATATACTCTGTTATGTAGCATTATCTATTGTGAAGGTTCCAAATTTTGATTTGGGAAGCTTTAAATGCCAGAGACTGCTCTAAGCAAGAACAGGATTCTCTTGAGCAATCTTTAAGGTATAATTCGTAGATGGAATAGAAGTGTAGCGAAGAATGACATGTATGACCATGTAAGGGAAGATGTGTTTCCACGATTATGTCTTACGACATGAGGAAAATGACCAAGAACGTGCGACTTCAATAAGAGGCAATGATTCAAGTGAGGGAGGTCTTTGCATGTATGAAGTGATGAAGGTTGTTGTTGGAAGATGGCCATCCAAACTATGTGAGACACATCTGAAAACGTTTCTCTTAACATTAAGGGAGACAAAAGAGAAGATGCATTTTGTTAGCAGGAATTTTTGGAGCATCTCGCATGTTTCTTGTGCACCAATGTCCCTATCAGCAATGAGCTCGATCAAGAGTTTGCGCTTGAAAGTGAAATTCAAGGCATTGAGGGGAGAACTCATGGCAAGGCAGGAAAGCATTTGGTGGTAGACTTTAGACTTTGATTTTGTTGCATTCTTTGATATTAGTTCAAAATGACATGGCGTGAGAGAACAAGATGGAAGTCAATGTTGGCCCTCCAAATCACAAGCATGTGAGGGTTGCAGACATTAAGCTTTTCTTCATTTCTAGCAAAAGAGTATGTTTTACAGTCAGAAGCATCGATGTCCATTGAAGAGAAATCACACAATTCCCAGGGGACTCCATAGCGACATGATGTAGAGTTGCTCCTTTTGCGAAGGCATGTAGA
This sequence comes from Pinus taeda, assembly GCA_000404065.3. NCBI lineage: Eukaryota > Viridiplantae > Streptophyta > Pinopsida > Pinales > Pinaceae > Pinus > Pinus taeda. The sequence continues at coordinate 6 of APFE030836037.1, read as the reverse complement.
GAAATG
>APFE030836033.1:0-11204 GCA_000404065.3 Pinus taeda | reverse complement strand
ATCTCTTTCGTAGTTTGTTCATCCCAATAATCTCCAATTAAGGCTAGCTTTGGTTTTTCATTCGTCTTGATGTTATACTTCCACAAATTTAGTGGGAGTAAGTGTGGCACATCAGTTATAGGCCCATCCTTGGTGTCCCTTTCCCCTTCAGTTTCACAAAATGACAAATGTTGTAACTCCTCCAAATCATCCTCATCTAACTCTTTGTCCAACTTTCCATAGGTCATGGCTTTAGGATATCCTAACACATAGATATTCTCTAAGGTCCTCTGGTTTATGCACCCGTCCATTAGCTAACCCGTTGTGGGCAAAATCTGCCTGATAGCCTGCAATGCCTCGGTCAACCTCCTGTCATTGTCTAAGAAAGAAAAATTGTTGACAAATTGATCAACCAAGCTATCCCAGTTCCCCTGTTTGCCTCCTTATCTCCTCTTGTACATACCAGGCCTTTGGAAAAGTTCCCAAGGTGTGTATAAACTCGTGCACCCACAACTCCTTTGGAACTCCTTCCCAATTCCATATGTTCTTACAATTTTCCAAATGTTTTTGAGGGTCAGATTCCCCCCTGTACTTAGCGAATCTTGAGGGTACTCCCTCGATTGTCCGAATCTTACTTCCATGGCTATTTTGATCTTCTCCCAATCCTGGAGGTAGTCGCGATGAAATCCCCACCATCTTGTTGGTGTCACTTGCAATGCGACATTTACTAACTATATTTTATGTTCTTCAATAACAGTTGCATCAATCTTGTTGAGAAATGAATTTACTGAGTCTATACCATTAAATATAGGGAAGTCCCTTACCTTAGTGCCAATCCAATTGACTGAACAGATTTCAGTGCAACGTCTAGTGTTGATCTCATATCCACTTTGTTGCCAATTGTCCCAAGCGACTTCCGAGCCAACCTTTGAACTTTGAATGATCCACCAAGTAATAAACCCTTTAGTTGTTGAGTTAATGTAGTCCTCCCTTTTTCCCGCTATTAGTCAGTAGAGTTAATCTAACATCCTTGACTCTTCTTTGTCATCTGTTGGTCTTCTAAATCTTGGTCCTTGATACAAGTCTATAGGTTGAATCACCCTAACCCCTTCTACCTCAAAAGTCATTACTTCCTTTGTTTAAGTCGATTATAGCATAGTTTTCAAATACCTAGTCTATACCGAGCAGCTTTGGGTAGGGATCCGTGTCTCTGATGATACCTTTTACTTCAGAATCTGCATGGGTCTTCACCCTCGCTATGTCCATTCTACATCCTCCAATCTCCTAATTGGAAGGATATAATACTGGTTTGCCATCCACAACTAGATTGGTGAAAATGTCAATTGAGGTTTCCCTATTGCTTCCCACATTTTCCTTGGTAGAATGTTGACATCGGAGCCTAGATCCAACATAGTGTCCTTCATATGGAATCTTGCAATTTGAGTATAAATTTTTAACTCTCTATTTATTCTCTTCTTGTTTCTTCTTACTCTCCTAGTGTGTACTTCGGGTAAGTTAGCATAAATGACTCCTCCCTCAGCCTCTTCTTCTCGGATGTTGCTTTTAGACTTTTCTGCAACTGCCCCAACATCTGATCACATTCACAATCTACAGAAATAATCTGAAACATTCCTCGATGGATAAAACTATTGTGGATTGGGATAGGTCTAGGCTCTTAGCTTTATGAGATTCTGGTTGCCCCTTTTGTGATCCTGCACCTCCATTCAGGTTGTCAAAAAATTTCATTGCCTCCTTGTAATATTGCTTATGTTTCTTGGGGTCATATGAGTGCTTTGGGGATGCCAATCTGATAATCATGGGCTGGTCCGTGGCTCCTCGATCAACCCCAATATTTTTTCCTCGATCAACCCCAATATTTTTTCCTCCTTGTGTGACTATATTAATATTCGAGAGGGAGACTGCCTCTGATAACCTTGGCTCTACGTTAATTATGTTCCCTCCTCTCTACCAGTTTTGCTTCTCCCATCTTGAAATTAGTTTCGGGCAATCCTCTGTTGCATGTACATTGACCCTACACTAAGAGCACCATGGTCTTCTTGGTAGCAGGAAATCTCGCACAACATGTCCTTCTTGGTCACATTTTTAACATCGAACTGGGCCTCTGCCTCTTGCCCTTTCACCCCTTGCTCCTCCCCCTCCTTGCTCTCCTCGAGCTGTCCCATTGACTCGAAAGGTTGAGAGGTCTAACCTATCCACTAGAGCATCCAGTGCTCTACACTGGTTGGTGTGGTGAGTTGTGGAAGCACAAAGCTCACAATAATTGTTATTTGGAACATTATACTATTGGGCACAAACGAGGGGAGTGTCCATACCCCTTGCATACTTCACAATACTCCAGTTGGTTGCGCCTAGTGTACAAACCTTGTGATCCTACTTGCGCAACTCCTACTGCGGGTGTAGGCCTAGGTGGTCCTATTGGTGTATACATGGTACTTATGCCTCACAACCTTAGAAATTTTGTGGCAACATGACCTTCCACTAAGCAATTTGTACACCACACATTCTGCTGCGCTAGGCAGGCTGGTTGCAGATCCTTCAACTTCTCTATTAGACCTGCAATTTGATGTTGGAGACCCAAGATAGATGGATCATGTGATGTTGCTCCCCCCGATATTCGTGCAAGTATCCTGCCATAGCTTCTATCTGAGTTGCTTGCTCAAGAGCATCTTGTAGTGTATCAATCTTTTGTTGCATCAATGGTGTACAAGTGAGAGGTAAAAATGCTTTGATAAACCAATCCCTTTGGTGATTTAGATATATTAGGTAATTAAGTTTATTGATTGCATCCTTAAATATTTTCATCAACTCCCATGGAGTCTCTCCCTCCCACTGTTTTATCTCCCACAACTCCGACAACCATTGCTGATTAGTTTGGGGAAGTTTGAATTCTTGTATAAATTATCTTTTAACATCGTCCAAAAATGGGTTCTGGTGTAACTCTAACCATTTTATGAACCATCTCAAGTCCCTCTCCTTGAGAGTGGTCTGAAAATTGATTAGCTTCACATTATCCGGTGTCTGGCGGGCTCTCCAGATGGCCTCGTATAGATACCAGTGTTGTTCTACGTCTTCGTTCCCCTTGCTGGAGAACTCAAGATACCTTGTGAATGATCCCACCATTTTTCATTGAGTCTATGCTAAGAGCACAAATCCTCACGATCTCGGTTGCAAATATCCTTGCAAACCCATACCACTAATACTAGTTCCATTGATACTAGTACTAGCTTTCTAATTAACATGCACATTATGAACTCTTATAGCTTTGATTAACTTAGAAATGAACTTGTCAGGATTGTTATAGAGTACCAGTGGAAGGTTAGGCGAGACACTACTTGAGATTCGGGGAGGTAGATCGTTGATTCTTTTGGACGCATCATCTTCAACAAACAGTCTCCGTATAACAAAATGCATGTCATCTTCTAGGCATTCCTCCAAGCCTACGTGGCCCTTTCCATCCAACATCTCCATCTCCACTCGTGGAGGTGGATCCCTATCACTTTTTGGACCCACAACGGTTGTGATTGTCTCTACCCCTCCCACTGAGATTCCTTCCATCCTTTCTCTTTATTTTGGATCTATCAACACCACTCTTGCTTGGTGCAATCCCTTTTGTTGCCTTTTAATCATATGTATGGCCCTTTCCTGCCATTTCTCCGCTATCCATGCTTTCCTTTGCACTCTTAGATCCTTGGCCTTTCGGGAGTCATCTGCGTCCATTCTCTTGATAGTCTCATAGTTCCCTGCTTGGTATCATCCCTTCCTTGAGGTCCTTCCCCTAATACTAGGTGTTTACGCTACCATGATTAGTCTCTGAAACAGTAGTAAGCCCTCTTCCACCATTAGGACCCTGATCCAAAGGGCTACCTCTTTTAGCAACTTCCCTCGCAACCATTATCAGAACACAACTTCAACCTTTGAAAAAGATTGGTGGATTTCTGTTGCAAATTCGATAATATACCCTTCCAGCATGGTCTGCACCCAAAAATCTACTGCTCTCGTCAAATCCGTGTCAAGATGATATAATGCAGTGAGATCTGTTAGAGTCTAGTTGCGACAATATGGGCTTTGACAACTGGACCGCCCTTTCATCTACAATATCTGCAACCAGTTGTAAAGTTCTTCTCGAAATTTTCATCGGAAGATCTAGTACTGATCACTCGCTGGTTCCAAATACAGGATTTTGTCCTTTAGTTTTGCAACATTTTGTTGGCGGAGTTGAGCTTGCTGAGAAATAAACTATTCCACTTGCTCATTCCACTAGTTTCACAATTCTTTCTTAAATATCCTTGATACAATATTCCAAACAATTCCAAACCCTGTTTTTGAATTTCACGTCCCAACAACGGAACCATTTGTTGGCATAGAAATAGCAACAAGGTAAGACCCCGGGTTTGGGCGCAGGGCCAACAAGGATCCATTGTAGTCTAGCACAACACCAACACTTTCACCTTACCCGGGAAGGGTAAGGAGTCTTACTCGAGGTGTGCCGCAACCTTAGTTAGATGAGGGTTAAAATCCAGTATCAGGGAAAACCATATCAAAGAGAAAAGAGCAGGAACATTAACTTATTGTTCAAAGGAATCAGATCGCAACAATCTATACATGCTTTAACAGAAAGACTACCTAAACATGTTTATACATATAAATTTTAAATAACTGGAATGACGCACAATGAATACACTATGATCCCATAACAACCTTCTTCATTAATATAAAGGTAAGTACATTACATCAGGCTCATAACATATTCCTCAACATGAGTTTGCTATCAGGCGGAATACAAGTTTATAGAAATACAGTCACAGAGTTGTCCTGATGATGGACCCCCTTTGGGGTTTGAAACGTCGACAGACTGAACTGGAAACTGTGGATAATCCGGAACATGAAGCTACAAAAAACTTCCACAGAGGCTTGAAATCCAAAATGAGAAGTTGTGGAAAAATATATATTACTAGCCTAGTATTAAAATCAAATTATGATTGAAACCTAGATAATTGAAGGACACATGCAAATGAATTTAGGCCACCAACTCCTAGCCATGGAAGAGGGTATATGCATTTGTAGCATGTACAATGATGTTTGGAGTCATGTAACAAGCTAAAATATACACATATATGTAAAAAGATATATGTCAAGATGTGTTTTGTGAGGCATCATTGCTTTGTAAGAAAACATTGGTGGTGAGTACGTGATACTAGACCTATTGGCATTCATTAGCTTTTTAACTTATATGGTTATGCTCATATAATTAGTTTGGATGTTCATTTTGGTAATATAAAAATGAAAAAAAAAATTCTAATTAGCGCAAATGTTGATTATGAATGTGATTTATTTTATTTTCTTTTTTGAAGGTGGCAAAAAGCTATTCTAACTGAGTTGTCGATTATGAATGTGATTTATTTTATTTTCTTTTTTGAAGGTGGCAAAAAGCTATTCTAACTGAGTTGTCGATTTATAGTGAGGAGATCTTGGTTCCTATTCATGAATGTGTGCTTGCTCACATTTAAGGACACCCATGTCACTTAAAATAACCACTTGGTAGTTTGTAAATGGACATATTTTCACTCAGATGCCTTTAGGTATTGGGCCATTAATGTGTTTCCTTACATCTTAGAAAAATGAGCTCAAGTAGCTAATCATAAAAAAATAGAGATCTCACTATAAAACAAAAAAATAATATCCCTAAACAAATTCAAATGTCCATTCTAATCTTCACCAAAGTCACCTCCAATAAAGTCATATACTGTTAAGTAAAATTTAACCTTAATCTCATATATAGAACAAAATATTCCCAACTATTCTTTAACATCTTCCTAAAAGTTATACTAAAATATAAAATATAACAATTAAAAATATTTCTATTTTTTTAACTATCTTAACCTTAGATCTATCAAACCCTAGAAGTGTAAACCTCTTTTATAGTGTAAAACTTAAACAAAGGCTTGCACCTCGAGACATTTGATCCCTTTGTCCTTGAGACTAGTCCTTTATATATATGTATATATATATTACACTCCTTCATTTTTCAAAAACACACCAATAAAATGGTTTTTATTATTTTTCATTACTTTCTATCATATAGATAATTACAATTAAAAATATTTTTATTTTAGTTTCACATTTAAAATATTGTTTTATATATATAATTAGTATCATATTTACTTGAAATAATTTATTTAATGTTATATTGAAATATTTATATGTAATTTATACTGAAATATTTTTAAATGGTCCACTATCGATTTTTATATTAAAACTGAAATAAATTATGATATGATTTTTATTTTTATTATAAAGTAATTTATTTTTTAATTTAAAAATTGGTATAAATTATTTTTAAATAACTTTACATAAATTAATAAAATCATTTTTTTAAAATAAATATTAAAATATTTAATTAATATACAAAAATGTCAAAATCTTTATCTTCTTACTTAGGGGGTCAACATTAAAAAGTTCCACATCTTCATCACCCGTTTAAAACAACTATTATTATTACTAATCTATTATACTATATATATATATATATATATATTATATATTCTCAAAACCCCTCTATATCAAGGCGCGAATGCAGATCTAAAGGAAAGGTCTGATGATCCTAGAAAAGCTCCATACAATGATCCATTACGATGATGCAAATACTGAACCTATAGTAGAAACCAGTCAGAGGGCGATCTGGTGACTGTATTGCCCGTAAAGGAGTCCTGCGACTTAGAGGAAAAGAAAAGTGGGTTCAATAGTCTCTCATCGTTTTGGATTGTTATTTGTGACTGGTTATCTTTGGCTGATATATGCAAGAGTACTTGTTCCAAAAAAACAATCTTCAGAGCAGCAAGTTTGTGATGATGACTTGCTTTATTGCAGCCTGTGTGAAGTGGAGGTACGTTGTAAAGTGGTTCAAAAAATAAGAGCTTTATAATTTAGAGAAGTCTGTATATGATTTGTAATCTGAAATGTGTCGTGAGTGTGTCAGTGAACAGAGCTGAGTGAAAGGGGGTGATTCTCTCATGAAATTATAGATATTAATCTTTTTCATTCCTGAGACAGCTGCAGTATATATCTTGACATTTGCATGTATAATTGTGGAAAAGTGCATGTGAATTCTGCCTTTTTTGCGCGGCTTACACCTCTCTCCAATAGGCTCAAAATAGAGCATTCCAATTCACGAACCAGAAGATCTACAAGTGGGAAATTGAATACTTGCTTTGCAAATTCGAAAATTTTATGGGGAAGTGCAGTCAGATTTTCCCACATTGGGGTCTTGTTTTAATACCATTAAGTTCACCTGTAGATGCTGTATTGGTTATTATCTGCAAGAAACCACGCATCTTTGCTAAGGCTGCACATATTTTATGTTGAAGGTGTTTCCTATGGATTTTACACCACTGGGATACGAAAGAAACCAATTTGTCTGATCATTTGTTTTGTTGCATGGCATCTCCTGTTCATGCTTATTTGGTATCGTATATTTTTTTCATATATCTGTTTGGGCAAACCCACATTACAAAAAATCTGAAGCTGAGTTTCTCCGAATGTCTCCCTTACCCCTGTTTCCTTCCAGGAAATGTTTCGAAAATGAAACACCCGTGAAACGAAAATGAAACACCCGTGAAACTCCTGAAACTCCTGGCAAACATTTCCTGTCCTCTGGCTGGAAAAAAGGTGTGCTTCTCCTTTTCCCTTTTTTTCGAGAATGCCGTGTTTCCTATAAAGAATGTTTCCCAGCCACCTCTCTGCACAAACAAGTATGCAATAAAGCAAGAAGTCGTAAGTGTGACACAAGCACAAGGGGATGCAAGTGAGCATACACAAGCACATGCACAATCAATCAATCATTCAAGCAGGCAAGCTTGGTAGCACAAGTATTTTTTCCCGTCTGTGTGTGCATGTGTGTATTTTTGTCATTGGTATAAGAAATGACATTTTAACGTCTATGAGTCTAAAAATAGTCTATTCGACCACAAGTTTACCTGTTTTTCGCCTTTTGCAATTCAATCCTTTTCTTATTCAAATTGAGGATGAGTTGGCCCAACCTTCTAAGTCTCCTCGTTAAAAAGACAATGCCAAGGAATTGATGCTAACATATTCCCATAACTGTCCTTGATGTCTCTGAAAGTATCACATTCCAAAATGATTTTTTGTCCGATTCCATTGCCCCAGAGGTGCAAAATGTACACACCCGTTCTTCCCAAGCTTTTTTAGATCTTTTTCACCTTCCCGTTTCACACCGAAGTTGATGTGAGTTAGTTCTTATTTGAGCAATAAAAACCTTTGCCCTCTGTGAAATGCGAGCTCCAATGTACTCTTTTTGCTTGAGATCACAAGTGGGGTTGAATTATCACTCTATGGTAGTTAGAAGTTGTTCAAAACTTATTGGTGTGTGATCTGTAATCTTTGCATTTTCTGAAATATAGATATAATCTTGTTAGGTTGATTACAGGCAGCGTGAAACTTCCACGCCACTGTTTATTTTGGTTCTTTTTCACTTCTGTCGTTCCAGTATTTTGAATATTAAATGTGAGAAATACAGATAGATGTTCCCAAGCTATCAGTTTTCAAAGTAATATATGTAACAGCGACAAAAGAGGCTTTTGCATTTCCCTAACTAACTCAGAAAGATCAAGCTGTGTTGTGTGCTGTGCTGATATCCAGTACTCAGCTTTTAAGGCTTAGTTGTCCATATAGTTGGGTGCTTCTAATTATTTTGAATTTTGAATTTGTGAGTTTTGATGACTCTTTGGCCTGAAGACCGTAATATTGATTGGAAAATATTATGCAGGAAGGATTGGAGCTTAAAGGTTTTTTTTTTATAAGGTTATTTGCTTCATTAGGCAGTTTCTGAGAAATAGCTTTGAAAGGGGAAACAAGCATGGCATCATATGTAAGGAGGAGGTCCAAATTAGCTGTCAACGGTAATGAAGTGGCCGATGACATGGCGGGGTTAAAATTTCAGTCCAAACTCAGAGGTCAGTTACATGTATTTCTGATTGTTTGAATGTTCTTTGTTTCCCTATTTGCTCTTAAATCTCAATATACCTTTTCTTAAGTAAGCTTACTAGTTTCCATTTTGGCTGCATCGTTCCATTGGACCCTATTTCGACGGTTTTAACAACGTACTTCCATGAACTAAATTTTTTGTAAGATGATCTGTGTGGGCATTGTGGTTACCGTTTTTCATTTCTTCTTGTCAGTTTCATTCAAAAAAGTGGAGTTAAAAATCAGCTGTCATTTGAGGAATCACCGAGTGCATGGATCTGAAAATCAAGACACGTTAAAGATGAAACAGAGATCCAAGAACAAAAGTTTAAAATCAATATTAATTAATTAGTCAGAGAAAGGCTCACTGCTTGTTCTGATGAACGGGCTTACACTACCTCTGATCAGAATTTTTGTGGTTCTCCCTACAGTGTTCTTTTCCGTTTGCTGGAACCCTACATATATTGGCTTGCCACCAAATACAGCTTTGTCTTCTTGTAACGCCCGTGCTAACTTCCATGTACTTGGTCGGTGATAAATGATACAATTTGTTGCAAGGGATCTAATGGCCAGTTGAACTTACGCTTTATACTAAGAATGTTATAAAAGAACCCACTCTGTCATGGATAATATTAATTGGGAACATCTTTTTTTCTTTCCTTGGTATAAAGTTTTAAGTTTTTCTTATCCAAGGAAACTCTAGTGGGAAACTCTAAGGCACTTCTCGCTACATTTTGTTAGCTTTTTGGTTATTCTGAAAGTGTTTGCAAATTGCACTATGTTTGGGGGTGTTTCATGAGACTTGGGGTACATGGTGTATGCTTAGCCCCTAGATGATCTATGATGGAGTTGCACATGGAAGGTGGTTTGTGACGGATTGGCACATTGGAGATGGCTTCCTTAGCCTTTTCTTAACCTTTGTTGGGCTCTTGCTTGGCAATTTTCTCCAGGGCATTGGAGTTCTCTTGATTGTGTTGATGACATCCTTCATGATGGTCACATGGAGAGGGTTGCTTGCATAGAGAACACCCTACTTGGGAGGTGGAACGTGTTGCATCTTGGAGGAGAGCACTAGTCCTTAGAAAGAGTAGGGTTGTTTGGATTGCTATATGGAGGTTTAGAGTTGGCTTGGGGATGCATGGGTTGCATTAGTGTTTGTGTAAGGGGAGTGGATCCAGTGGAGTATATGGCATATGAGGATTGATGGGGCCTTTGAAGGTGTGTAAGAGGATTGTTGGACACATCTTGTGGAGCGCCCTTGCATTTGGAGTGTTGCTTGTGGATGACATCACCATGGAGTTTGACATGTGCAGCCTTGGAGTGTAGTGCTCCACATGTGTAGCCTTGGAATGTAGTGCTCCACACGTGTGAGCCTACATGTTTTATTGTAAGTTGATTGTAAGGGAATTGACCCACGTATGTGTTGGCCTTCTTTAACTCATATATATGAGGAAGGAGACAATCCTTTCATATCATAACAACATAGCTCATTTATCCTCATCATGCTTGTGTTAGAGATGTGATCAAGTGGAGTGCAGTATTCTTAACTGCCTCTTGGATCTTCTAATGTACTTGTTCTCTCTCTCTCTCTCTCACACAAAGTTGCTAGAGTTTCATGGTTTTATTGGAGCATCTCAAAGTCTAGGGTTAGGGTTTCATCGCTTGGAGATTAGGGTTTTGTGATGAAACCCTAAGTTGTACTTGGAGAAGTGAAGTGATCAAGTGGATTGTACTAGTCTTCTCTCTCTCTTGGATGTTCTTATGTACTTGGTTTCTCCCTATTGGAATCACTATGTTTCTATGATCTTGTTGGAGCATCTTGAAGTCTAGTGTTAGGATTTCATCCCTTGGAGATTAGGGTTTTGTGATGAAGCTCTCAGTTATACTTGGAGAAGTGATGAAGATGAGAAGACATCATTCCTTGGAGGACTTGCTTGAACAATTCATGCTTGTTGGATCTCCTTGGTTGAGCTAGGGTTTTCTTGGTTTTCCCTAGCTAGGGTTTTGGAGAGATAATGGATTGTATTAGTTTTGTGATGAAACTATGGTATGTACATGAACCTGATCTTATTAATGAAATTTACACCTGTCCAATACTTGCGTAAAACACATTTTATTTTCAGACTTTTGTGTTCTTTATGATTTGTAATTTCCAGCTATATCTGTGTTGCTGATTTGAGTCTCGACATAAGTTATTTTTAGTGATTTAACATTGTAATTGAAGA
>APFE030836032.1:21036-83948 GCA_000404065.3 Pinus taeda | reverse complement strand
GAATCAATATTTTTAATTCACTTTAACTTTTCATTTCATATTCTGAATTGTGTACGCTATTGTTCTTTATGAAACCCGTGTGTGTATGTGACACTAGTGAATGCAAATCCGATATATCCATATATTAATTTTTCATGTGATCCATCATATGTTTATATTTAACCATTACATTATTAATTTCATCAGTAATTTAGTATGCAATATGTTAATTTTTCATAGGGCTACATTGTTCTTTTCTTTGATAATTTAATTTCTTCATTAATACATTGAGTTCACCCCATATCATCATTACATTATTCAGATTTACACCATTATTCATCAGCATATGCAATTATATAGAAATAACAACATCATCATCATCATCAACAACAATGCGGTAGAACATAAAGGAACAATAGAATAAAAGCATGCACACACAAAGAGACACCAGGATTGGTGTAAGACCAGGGAAAAACCCACTTTGGGAAAAACACTTGCAAATCTTACTCTTCTTATATCGTCATCAAATGATTCAGAAAAAGAGATTACAATGATCCATAACTTTATTTATGCAACAAAATAATTATGATATCCATGAAACAGATCTAATCATGGTTATAATCAAAACCCTCATTCTAATGGTTGTAATGTGTCGTCACTAACTGTAGTCAACTGTTGGATACCGCTGACCACTTTTGTCACTAAGAAGAATCTTCGGAATACTAAAATATCATCTTTGAGTCTCGGACGCAAGGAGGAGGAGTTGTGCGAGCATCTATAGCAGTCCTGGATACTCTCTGCAAAAATGGAAGATTATGTCTGGAATAGATTTGGACGCTCCGAGGTGAAATAGACGAGGGAATCCAGGGTCAAACATACCCAAATTTGCCTCAAACCCTCGAAACTCTCATAAGGCTCCTGTGTGAGTGTTTATTGGCAGCCCAGACGCTCTTAAGACCACACTGTGCATTTGTCTGGGGACCAAAATGAGCAGCAGAAACCCTAGCCTCTCAGACGCTCCCATAAACACTTTGTGCCAACATATAGGGATTTATGGACGTTTTCTTGACCATTATGTTCCAATTTCCAAGGACTAAAATGCCCAGTTTTGTGCCAGGGCCCAAAAATCAGAAAACCCTAGATTAGTGCAAGCTTCACCCCTGAGATTTATGACCCTTGCACAAAATTTCCTCTGACAGACCTATGCGAACCAAGACAATAAGAGAAGATAAGATTTCTTGATCAATTTTTCCAAATGAGCTTGAGGTCTCTTCTATTTACAGACTTTCATGAGGGTCCACTTGGGGTTGAGGCTGACCTGTCCAATTTAACATGTGCTTAGGGTCGACCTAACCCAATATACATGAGTGAATAAATAAATTCAAAAACCAACTTTCGATTGTCCAAATAAGGTGATATTTAGGTCGATTTTGGTCCTCTTGAAAAGAGAAATCTAATGCAATCATCATCTTGGTCATCTGAGTTGTCCAAGGTGGAATTTGACTACAATTGAGAAAATTAACACTCTCTCTCAACTAGGGATAATTCCATCATGTAGTCATCATGCCATGACCACTTCAAGTATCTCATCATCACAAATCATCAATGTACATTCAATATATCCCTTGCTTATTCCTACTTATCTCTTGATTGTTCCTGCTCCTATGCTAAACATTCTTGAATATACAAGAAGAAGAATTTGTTACCAGAGGTGAGCTTAATCTACCACCCTATATCCATTAGGTTGCTACCTAGAATCTCTACCAACAGGCTACTACCCAGAATATCACCATCAATCATCATCAGAAAACATATCATCAAGGAGCACATCTCAACCTGGAACTACATTGGGATGTTAGCACTCCATGAATCCTTTTAGGCTGAAGGAAAAGGACCATGGAGGTAACCACATACCACTTTTGGCTAGAAACTGGTATTTTCTAACCAAAGGGGGGCTTCCTCACTTGGAAAAACCCAAAAATGGAGATTTTGATAGCACATAAGAGATAGAGACCAGATCTAAAATGATTTTGTGAAAAAATGCTTGCTAGAAGTAAACGAAGATTACTGAGAAGTGAAAATTTGTGATCCTAATATTGTTGGCCATTGATGTTTGTGCATTTAACAACCAATAACACACACATAGGCTTGTCTAGAATATACTTCAGATAAAGGAAACAAATTATCGTATAGTGGAAGATGAACATGAAAATATTCATTCACACATAATAGAAAAATATTAAGCTCTTATGTTGCATATTTGAGACTAAGTATTAAGAGGAAAGGACAGGAAACAAGGGTATAGTATATTCCATTTGCAACTGAAATATTTGACACAACTTAATTAAAACAATGCAAGATTGAATTCTAACACAACTGAATCAACATACCTATAAGATGAAAGGTTGTAAAAGAAATATAACAATATAATTATCACAAGAAGGAACGAATCTGAAGCACAGTACCACAAGTATCTATATGAATATCTACTAAAACGCTGAGCACAAGACACCTTTATTCATGAAAAACTAGATCACAGTACACAAGTCTCTGAAAACTAGTTTGCAATATTATCCAACCCTTTATTTCTTCAAGCCTTTGGCATTAAATAGCCATACAATATTTCAAGTACCATGTCTAGGTGCAGAGCATCTCTTATCCATGAAGTGGATCAGATTAAAAACAAAATAGGAAACTTTAACATATTTTGTAGTCTTTTTGTTTGATAGAAAAAAAAAAAAAAGGAAACTTGATAAAATCCTATCACATAATATTATAATAAAATCTATCTAAATTCTTAACAGTCCTTTGAAACATCGAACCATACATTTCAACATAAAAATAAGAAACATCATAAAGCCTTCAGATCAACACTACGCAACAATCTAGGTAGCAAGTCATGTTGGCATAAATTTAAACATAATCGAACACCTGGAGAATGACTCAATGGTGATTCATCCTCTGACTGAAAAACACGTTGAACTTGTACACAACATCATCAGAATAAGACACAAAAACTTGTATGTAGCATATGCACAACGTTTGTGTAAACTGACTTTTAAAACCACTATTGTGCCTCCTTCCCACCATCAGAACTTTATACAATAAATTGGCTACGTACCAACACTTTCAAAAAACCCAAGATCAACTGCATGATATTCATGACTTCTACAAAACAAAAGGAACCTCTTCTATGCAACACCAGCAGTCTTCGGCCATCATCAAAATTTCAAAACTTAACGAACAGCATGTTACCTCTTCTTTCTTTTGTTGGATGAAGGTTTGTTGGTGGATGCTTTCACTCCAGTGATTTTGAGTGAAGGATCTTTTTCTTCAACTAAGACGGGTTGAGAAGGTTTTGACTGTGGTTGAGCTTTAGTCCTCGGTTTAGGTGCATTTCCAAGTGGAGGTACTCTAGAAGCTTCCCTATATTTCTTAATCAATCTCCATGCCTTTGATAACTTTTTCTTCATTATCCTTACCCTTCGATTTGATTTCTTATATAATACTGTTTGAATTGCTTTCTCACGGGAATTTTCCATTTAACAAAATATTTTTCTCTTTCAAGTGCTTTAATGGCTTTAAGCACTTCCTTTTCAGCATCTATAATCAATTGATTAACAAACCTCTTGAAGTCCTCATTGTCCTATGAAATTTGTAACACCTGCATCTGGAATTCCTCAAGCTCTTCTAGGTACCTGTGATATTCTCTCCACTAATTAAAGTTTGCTTTATCAGGAGATTGAGCTATTTGTTTCATCTGATGCACCCATCCTTTCTTGATTCTTGATGCCCTAGTAAAGGGTCTTCTAGGCTTTAACTTTGGCTCCTCCTCTTGCTCTACATCAATCACTTTCTTACCTTTATCCATCACAATGGGCTTAAGAGGTGTCTTTGGTTCTTCTTTTACCTTAGTTGATTGTGTAGCAGTATCTTGAAACTCTTTATCTTGCTTCTTTAGAAAATCCATTTTCAGTTGTACTTTTGCAAGGGAATCCTTCAACCTATCAACCTCATCATCTACTTCCTTCATTTGAAAATCTATTTCTTCCTTGACATTTTGTTCTTGTTTGTTTTCTGAGGCATCATCAACTTCCACTATACCTTCCAATACTTTCCTAATACTTTGTTTGTCCTTTGACCTAGTTCTAGGTCTTGACACAAACTTAGTATCCTATTTTTCTTCTTTATTTTCATCACTTGATTTCATAAATGACTCCTTGACCACCTACTTACCGTTAGCCTATACAGTAGGTTTTGGGCTTTACTGAGTTGCTCGTGTAGCTGCCTCTCTAAGCTCTTGGTTTTGTATTTTCAAAAAGAGTATTTCCAGTTGTGACTTAGCCAATGCATCTTTCATCTGATTTATCTTTAGGTCCTCTTCCTCTGCTTGGACTGTTTCAGTTTCTTTCACAATTTCTTCTTGCTTGTTCTCTAGGGTAACATCAATTGTCTAAGGAATTGACTCCTCAACCATCTTCTTCACCTTCGACCTAGTTATAGGCTTCAGTAAGAACTTTTGATCCTTCATTTTCTCCTTTGCTTTTAATTGAACCTTGGTTGCTTGGAGCTCTACTTCATGGGCCTTTGCTACATGAAACTTTGCTACATAAACCTCTGGAACCTGGTCCTTCTTCTTTCCTCTTGCACTTTGTTTCTTGCTTAACCTTTTGCTGAATTTTTATCTTGGTTTCTTATTAAGCTTCTCATCTTCATTTATCTCTTCCATTGTTTTTGTCATTGGTTCATCATGTTGCTCTTATTTTTCCTCACACAATTCCATTGGTAAAGAATCCACTTGAGGCAATAAACTAAGATTTGTCAAAAAACTAGGCTAAGAAACATTTCTATACTCCATTTCAAACATGACCAGAATTTTAATCAAAGAAAAATGAAACAAACTTGACATGTGGTTGTCTCTCTTGAGTTGGACCTTCTCATACATCCTTCCCAAACTCTTAATCAGATGGTAAGGTAGGTTCATGGTTTTCTTGGATGTAAAATGAACCAAAATTCTGAGGTGATACTGATAAACTCAAATGTATCTACCCTCACAAGTAAAGTACCTTTGCATGACCTTCAAGAGCTGGCTATACTTATCTTGGAGGTATGTGTTTGTGAAGGTTGTGTCAAGCTGATTTATAAACTATGGTTTCACAAATTTGTTGAAAAATGAAGCATTTAGATCATCTCCTTCAAACCGTTTTTCCCCATCTGAAGGAATGGCATAAGAAATGAGTTCTTTTATGATGGTTATCTCTAGAATTCCCAACTCGACCTTCCCATATTTGAAACTCAAGTAAAAAATACTACCTAACTAAACATGATGGCGTACTGATTGTATCTTTCCACAGAATGGGATGCACCCAACATTTTCGAAAGAAACTCTAATTGTTGGACTAGATTTTATGAGAGCAAAATTTTTGGATTCTATATGCACAATTTCCCCTCCTTTTCTATTTACAGTAGGAGCTATTGGCCACTTTTATACACAGGGAAAACTTCTAGGTTTTTTGGAGACCATACGGGCTCTTGCAACTGCAATAACAAGCGCAATTTTTGACATCAATAAATATAGGTTTATAAGGCCAACACATTGTGCAATAAAGACATGGTAAGTTAACAACTTGAAAGGTGACTAATGATTTTCAAAGCTTTACAATTTACAACCATATGCCAACTCAACGTTCAATATCAGTTGTTATTTACCTATTATCCTTAGTCATATTTTTAAAAGGAAAACATGGTATGCGTGGCACAGAGTATGCACAAAAATCTTAAATTAAAATACAAACACATCTCCACATCCGAGAAAGGAAATAAAAGAGTTCTAAATGCTGAGTGGCATGACCCTACCTCTCAAAAACCAAGGACGAGTTATGACAATGCTGGATGGTTTTGGAAATAAGTTGTGCAACAGTTTGCGTAGTATCCTATGTGCAACAACCCAATGCGCGACACTCTATGTATCAAACTACTCTAGCAAACAAAACCTCTGCGTCCTTCAACTCCTAGCTCGAAAACTTTGCAATTGAAACTTCATTTAATCAACTACACTGATAATCAACACCGCAGGCAACTTGTGTGAAGAAAAATGGCAGTCTGTCCATTGCATTACAAATTGTTACTATTTTGTCTTATTTTGTGATGTCATACAACACCTCCGTTTGCAAAACATTATAACTTGGGCTTTATAATCATTAGGAGATTTGATTTAGCATAGGATTTGGAGTGGTGGGAGGATTATATGGGTAATTCCATTTTTAATGTACAATCATAGCTCTTGATGGTGAAAATGAAAAAGAGAGTTGTGATAATTTCATGTTTAGGAGTGAAGAATGATTAGATGTAAAGGGGAGGGGGTATGGATTTAATACATGAATGATGGGAAATGGGAAAATATACGATGTACATAGTGTTTTTGGGAAAGAATGAATAGACTAGAAGGGGAATTGAAAGGTGATGTTTTCAACAACTATCTTTCTTTAAGCAATGTATTTTCAATTGTCTTTGACTCATGTAAATATCATGGCAGACCCACTATTTACACTCATGACTCGATTATTCCAAACTTTGACAATTTTCCCAATAATTCACAACAACTTCATGTTTTCGACCGGACCTCTTGATGACCACACCTATGGTGATGTTTTGGACAATAACATTCAAACTTAAAACAATGACAACATCATTAAGTTCAATTTTTTCAGACTAACCATCAAGTAATTTGTATACATTCAACAAATACAAACCTACTGACCCTAACATGGGGAACACATCTCGACCTAGAATCTTATGGGGGAGATATACATATACAACCCCATATCAAACAATAGGATATCCAAACACCTAGGGGAGCACATCTCGACCTTGGGATATCATCAAGGAGCTCAATCTCAACCTGGAATCACATAGGGTTATCTCAACCCAACCTATTTCCTACTGATATTCCCATTGATGACCCTGAATAGTCATGTGGTAGAACACTTGTATCATAATCGACTTGGGTTGTACACCCCAATTACATTCTCAACTCATTGGCCAAACGAGGATCAGTATTCCTGACAAGCCCTGCTTGTGGGTATGATTCCAACTAGGGTATCCTCCACAAAGAACAAACAGGGGAACCACATTATCTAATCCTATGAAGATAGGGGAGAAACATCTTCAACCCTATGGGTAATAAATAAGGGTCATACCATATTGTCCAGAGTTCCCTCAACCCCAGGAGCCCTTCTACCTCAATTCGTCACCCTTGGATCTCAGTCAGGGAGGAAGAGTTGGCTCAATGTCCTCGATCAACGCATCATATTTAATTCTGGTATCAACTTGTCTCAATAGAAATTGTTTCCTATTCATACAAGAAGTGGCTCACTCATGAATTATTCAGGTTCTATGCACATCATATGTATGTATATATGTATATGTATATATATATAATATAATATATATGTATATATTATATAATTTTATAATATATATATAATAGTATATAATATATAATATATATATATATATATATTATATATATATTACATGATGTTCAAACAAAACATATGTTCAATCAACAATTGGATGCCATGTCAAATTCAACGACATATTTGAACTTCAAATCGGGGTATCCAAGGATTTGCATTTTCATTATTCAAAAACATTTTTCAATATATTTGCAATATATAATTTCTTTTTCAAATTCCAAAAATTGATTCATCATGCCATGATATATCATTTCGAGCTTCAAAATCTATCTCCTGTTGATTTATATCATCATAAGCTCATCACCTATCAAGAGTAGACCATCAAGATGTAAAACCAAAACCATAGTCAAAATCAAAGCCATACCTTGGAACTCATCATCATGACTTCATCAAATAACTATCAAATATAGACATATCTGGATCGGGGAGCTTGCTTCATTCAATGCTCTAAGTATAATGCCTTGCTAAGCCAACATTACATAATTCAATGTTGTACCATCACATCTCATCAAGGAGGTTAGAAACATCCATATACTCAAATACATATGCAGGAAGTATAAGCAATAAACATAATCATCATATCCATAGATCTAAACAAAAGTAAGAGGCATCATAAGTCAAGAAATACTTATACTCAATGAGAGGTGATCCTCTCCCTCTTGAACCAATCTTCAAGAGCTATCAATGTCCATGGTCCATATACCAATGTTGCCTTCAATTATCCAACTAGGTCTGCAAGGTAATATCCCATCTAGGGCTTCATCAAATATTTTTCAAGTGCTTGGGAATCTTCACATTGACCAGCTAGGTTTCATATCTCACATTGTTTCCACAAACCAGGGTTTTCTCTCCAACCCTAACCTCATAGAATCCATCAAACCCTAATAATAAAGTTGCGTAGGGTTTTCTTAAAACCCTAAAATTTTTTAGGTATCCACCATCCTCTTCTTGCTTCCATATAAGGTGTCATCATCAAGGTGATCTCCATGGATTTTCTTTAGCTCAATTCTAATACCATGTTAATTTTTCATAGGGCTACATTGTTCTTTGCTTTGATAATTGCATTTCTTCATTAATACATTAAGTTCACCCCATATCATCATTATATTATTCAGATCTACACCATTATTCATCAACATATGAAATTATATAGAAAGAACAACATCACCATCATCAACAATGCAGCAGAACATAAAGGAACAATACAAGAAAAACATGCACACACATAAAGACAACAGGGTTGGTTTGAGACCAAGGAAAAACCCACTAAGGGGAAAACCCTTGCAAATGTTCTTCTTCTTAGATCGTCATCAAATGATTCAACAAAAGAGAGTACAATGATCCATAACTTTATATATGCAACAAAAAAACTATGATATCCATGAAACAAATCTAATCATGCTTATAATCAAAACCCTCATTCTGATGGTTGTAATGTGTTGCCACTGACTGTAGTTAACTGTTGGATATTGTTGAACACTAGTCATTTTAGTTACAAGCATAAACAAATCAAGCAAGTGTATTAATTAGTCTTCACTACACTTTCAAATCTATCATATCTGAGCCATCCCCTTGTGTCGTGATGCACACCTATTCCAGATCAGATCACACATGAATAATCCATTACTTGCATGCACAACACCTTCATCTCCATCTCCTTATATAGCTTTTTCCTTAGCCAATACCTTAGGTAAATCCTTTTGTAATGTCATTAGTATTTTTTGATAGGATCAAATGAATGTTTCCACTCCAATTACTATTAGCTGATACCATGATAATGACCCCTGGTATCCATATTTACATTGTTCAAATTCTATACGTGACTTTTACTCACAAGACTTGCATGTATATGCGACCTTTCTTCACAGGAACTACGTAGACTTTCTCAAACTTCACTTTTGTCATTCATCTATCACTGAACTGCCATTTCTCTATCCATATCATCTATACTAATCTGTGTTAGTTCCACAATCATCATATTATCATAATGTTGACATCAAGTACATCTATACCAAGCAAGTTGCCATCAAGGACAACACATTAGCCATAATTCCAACACCCACATCACTTCTAAGCCAGTATTGCTGAAGTGATGATCATGTTTACATTGTTTCAGAAAGCTTGTTTCATTAACCTAATTGAAAACAAACCTCATTCTCATTCCTTTAAACATACTTACATATTTTCACAAAAAATCCTAGAGTTGTTCTCACCCCATTCTCTAATTCCTTATCTTTAATGGCTATTACTTTTTAGCATTGAACAAATTACAATAAGAAAATATGCCTCTTTTTGTATTTCATTATAGAGGTCTCTTGGCTTCTTAATTGTCCTCGTTTACAACAAGATGACAACTAAGTAGGAAAGATAAACAATATTATAAATTATATTGCCATAAAGAGTGTATCTATAAGCTATGAGTTTTTTAGAAATGTCAATTGGACTTGTTACTTCCTTCCTTTTTGTATAGTGAACTTTGTCCCTTGATATAGTAAAGATTATGGGTTTACTAAGTGATATATACTACCACAAGCTGCTTTTCGCAATGTTGAAACAACAATACTTAAAGTTCAACGTCCATTTCAATTATAAATTCTAAACAAGGATCCATATTTCATTCATTTGTGTTTCCTTGTTAATTTTGACTTGGACAACCTTAGATGAGAGGATAAAGTTACAATTTCTTCTTATTATAAACAACATAAAAACTTGATAACTCTGTAGCATGAATAAACAAGAATCAAGAAACAAGAACCACTAGCAAAATTCAATATGCTTGAATACACATAAGCTCTAAACATATAATGATGTTACCATTACTCTGTTACAAATGATTATGATTTCAATAGTACTTGTCATTAAGATCTACAAATATATATGTTAATCATAAAATTAAGCCTTAATTAAGTTTTTAATATCTACTAATATCCGCTGCAAAGAGTTGATATGTACTGAGAGATAATGTTTGCAAAGTTGTAAAAAAATGAGGGATAATTGCCAAAAAGGCTATTTTATAATATCTATGTATACGATCTTCTTGATTTGTTAACAAGAAGTATTCATTACACAATGTGTTAGAGTGAATGTTATTAAGCATTGAAACAATATCCTGATTACACAACTATTCATGGAATAAATGCTTACATTAGCTAGGAAGGGACCTTTAGTTCATCATAGGATTAAACCTTCATTATTATTTTAATATGTTATGAAGTATTTGAAAAATGTCCCGATTACGTGTCAATTATTCTTTTATATTTGGTAATCACCAAAACATTTCTAGAAAATGAGGCAATGTGTGCAAGAAGAATGTGAAGCATATCGTTTCGAGCTGCTATAACAGATACTAGTTGCAGAGCTCTATGTGTGTTGTTCACTTGTTTACAAGTGTGTTGATTACGCATTGATTCGCCGAATAAAAAGACTATTTTATAATATTGATAACTACAATCTTCCTTATATGTTTATGCAACAACCCTAGTGAAAATTCCATGTAATAAAAGTTAGTAAAGGCAAAAATAATAACCATGGTTGATGGGACACTTATTCCAAGTTGAATGTTGGGCAAAACATCCTAGTGGGTGTTCATTTGGTTTATTATGGCTAAGGAAATTTGCAAAGGCAATGGCTAAGGCTTTGGAAAGGTAAAATGGAATTTTTGTCACATTTATTTATGACAATAATGGAAATTAGGAGAAAAGGAAGGTGAAAGGTCATAAGTTGCATGTGAGGAGGAAAATGAAGGAAAATAATGGAAATGAAGACAATAGAGGCCTCATTAATAAAAAGGCTTATGAGGATCAACTCACATACTTTTGGCAGTTCAATTTTGGAGCTCTCTCTCTCATAATATTGGACACTTAGAGTTTCTTGGAGCACTCTTGGAGAGGTGTGGCATACTTGGAGTTTTGGAGCAAGAAGGCAAAGAAAAAGTAGGAAAGTGTAAGAGGACATCAAGATCAGCAACTATAATGAGTTTTTCTTGCAGGTACCGAGTTGCATGTATGTTTTCCTCACTAGTTTTGGCATGCATGACATACGCATGTGGTTTATTGGTCACGACCTGTCACTAGCATGGAGGATTTCCTGAATTGATAGTGGATTTGCCTAGCCTTTCCATTTCCTGAATAGCCATAGTGAATGTGGGTTTATTTCTTTGTTTTGTTTTGATTGGTTCTCGTGTTTCCTTTAGCTTGGATTGAGTTACTAGTTCCTGGAGCCTTGGTTGGACAAACGCTCTAGAGCCCTGTAACAACTTGGGTTGAAATATTAGTCCTGGAGCCTTGGTTGGACAAACACTTTGGAGCCCTTGGTGGTTTGAGTTACTAGTCCTAGAGCCTTGGTTGGACAAACACTCTGGAGCCCTGTATAAGTTGTGGGTTGAGTTACTAGTCCTGGAGCCTTGGTTGAAACAAACATTATGAAGCCTTGGAAGGCTTTGGTAGAGACCAATCTGATGATGGTTTTGTGATGTCCAACCATGAGGTGGAATCACTGATTGAAGGGTTGAGGTGGTTGGCCTCTGGAAGCCCTAGATGGTTTTGGATTGATGTGTTTTATGAGATACCACATTCATGCTTGGCATATGGCACAGGGGTGACTGGATGAAGAGAGATTTGGCTCATCCATGTCTATTGTCGGGTGGTTCGTTGAAGTCCCACAACTGGTTGGCCTTTGCATCATTAATATGAGGTTATTTCTCCTTGTTATTTTATGAGTATTATATTGCTTTATATGTGGATTATATGGTTATTGTTTCTTTGGTATTTTTGTTCCTATTATGTTGGTTATGAACATGTATGATGACAGTGGATATGTATGGCTCTCATCATGTTTTCACTTGTAAATGAATGAACATTGTATCTATGGCCTAATGGATGAAACTATAGCTAATATGTTGAAGCATCAATGCTTCTTACCGATTCTCAGATGAGTATGATACCCCTATGTTCAAATATGTTGTTTACACCTGTAGATTACCTATTTGTGATATTTTTGGCGAAATGTTGGTCATGGCTAGTAGGGGTCAAGTTAAGGGTTTGTTTAAGTAATTGCATTTGTATCATCATTCCCTTGTTTCTTTATATTCTCAAGGTGTCATTCAATTCTGGGCAGTGACCTGGGCTCTAGGCCTAAAAAAGTGGCTCAAATCCCAGGGAAATTGGCACAACACTGAGAAAAATAGTCTCTGAATGCTAGCATGCCATGTTGTGGGAGCATCCAAGGCCATATGGACGCTGCCATGCCCATATCATGGGAGAGTCTGGGGGTTAATTGGTCAAAAAAATCAGTGGGACTTAGGGACTGACTACCTGAGAGGTGAGGATGGTTCATGAGAGTCTTGTTGTTGTTGTGTAAGGTCTTATGGTGTGTTTCCATTGGTTCCACTTCCTTAATATGACTTAGGAGGTCAAATCATATCATATTAACTTCTCATTACATGTTTACCCCAGTTGGCCAGTTACTTGGGTAGATGTGGGAGGAGGGTGTTACAATTTACAACGAATAATCATTACACATGTGCAGAGTGTAGAGATGTAAACGTATCTTCCATTGTACTTAAGAAATATGTGAATAGAAGTGTGTGAAGGAGATATGCACATCGTTTCAATTTGCTATGACGGTTACTGGCTACAGAGACCTGTGCATATCCTTGAATTTTTTACAAAGAATAAATTCTATTAAGCACTTGTATGATGTGTTGATTACGCATCAATTCACCAAATAAATGCTGAAAAGACTATTTTTTAATATCAATATATATGGATTTATTGATATGTTTGTAGTTAGTAATCATTACACAATGCATCAGAGTAAATGATATTAAGCATTTGAACAATGGCATGATTGCGCATCGATTGGATGAATAGATATTAATAAGACTACTAAGCCTTAATTCTGCAGTGCTGAGTGCAGAGTTGTATGATCAGTTATCAGTATCTATCACTAGAGGTTGTTCTATCTTTGCAAACATTTCCGTTTCGACAAAGTTTTCCATATATGGCTTCCCGACATACTTGTCCTTTGTTGCCTGCTCTGGTACTAAATGCTTTTAATGATTTTCATGTCACATGTTATCATTACAAATATTACATGATATAATATGCAAATATGACTTCCCTCTGCGGACAGGGGCAACCCCTCTAGCCCTAGAGTGGGTCTAATCATAGAAAATACAATACCAAAGCAAATTTCCTTAGATAGTTGATGTCATGAAAGCCTACCTTCAAATCCTCGTTTGATGAAGTTCTCGTTGTGTTGCTCCAGCTCTCGTTATTATAATCACTTATGTACCTGAAAACAACATACAGAGAACAACAATGAACATAATAGAATACAACAAAAATGATCTACTTAAAGGGTCAAGGAACTTCAAGCTATCAATATGCAATTTGACATAAGATATAGGAAATAAACCATTGATTTGTATTAATATGAACTGAAGTAAAACTTACAACCATGCCTTGATGTTGTAGGTCTCCTTGAAGGGTCCTATGAGCATGTCCCCGCAAGCATTCACTTATGAAGTGTCTCCCAAGAGGATTAATAACTCTCTCTCCTACCCAAAAGGCAAAATTATGATGCTAGGACACTCATACAATCAAGCCAACTCCACTCAAAACCATCCTAGGCTAAGTTACATAAGAGGCTACTTCCAAACTCTAAAAGCTACCAACTTCAAATTCCACTTGCAACTAATTCTTCACTACTAGCTTGAACTCAGCCATGAAGGAGATATTTATAAAAGGAGGGAGCTGAGCTCATTTGATCCAACAACCAACCCTAGGACCGCTCATTGATAATTTGTTAAAACAAACTCACTAAAAGTAGATCATTGTGAGTGAAACGCAAAGACAAAGTGACGACGTCGCTAGGCTTAGTTCAATCTTGGCCATCTTCGCAGGTGGTATAACTAATGACCCGCCACGACCCAAAAACATAGGTAAAAAAGGGTCTGCTCCAGGATTAATGAACTGAGGTATTCTTCCTGAGATGACAAGGAAGACACTGACACATATTTTGCAACATGACACAAAGCAGATGTCAATAACACAGACCGGCAATGTCCAGGATCAGGGAATGCGGGGTCAGTGACAAAATAATATGTAACACTTGGGTAGATGTGGGAGGAGGGTGTTACAATTTACAACGAATAATCATTACACATGTGCAAAGTGTAGAGATGCAAACAAATCTTTCATTGTACTTAAGAAATATGTGAATAGAAGTGTGTGACGAAGATATGCACATCGTTTCAATTTTCTATGACGGTTATTGGCTACGGAGACCTGTGCATATCCTTGAATTTTTTACAAAGAATAAATTCTATTAAGCACTTCAATGATGTGTTGATTATGCATCAATTCACCAATAAATGCAGAAAAGACTATTTTTTAATATTAATATATATGGCTTTATTGATATTTTTGCAGTTAGTAATCATTACACAATGCATCAGAGTAAATGATATTGATCATTTGAACAATGGCATGATTGCACATCGATTGGTTGAATAGATGTTAATAAGACTACTAAGCCTTAATTCTTCAATGCTGACTGCATAATCGTCTGATCGGTTATCAGTATCTATCACTGGAGGTTGTTCTATCTTTGCAAACATTTCCATTTTGACAAAGTTTTCCATATATGGCTTCCCGACATACTTGTCCTTTCTTGCCTACTCTGGTACTAAATGCTTTTAATGATTTTCATGTCACATGTTATCATTACAAAGATTACATGATATAATATGCAAAGATGACTTTCATTATGCGAGATATGAAGGTGCGAAGGAAAGCTATGCAAAGATGCCTTTCATTATGCCAAGTACAAAAATGCAGACGTGCAAATAAAAGTAGATTACATAAATGTTGGCATTCTTGAATAACAACAAAATGGAAAATTGCATAAATGTAAACATTTAGAATGCAGAGATGCAGATAAAACCTTCATTGAGCGTACTCCAAAAATTGTGTGGAGTGCAGAAGTCTGGATGAAGCTATGTGAAGATAGTTTTCATTATGTGAGATAAGGAAGTGCGAAGGAAATCTATGCGAAGGTGGCTTTCATTATGCGAAGTACGAAATTGCAGATGCAAAAATAACGGTGGATTTCCAAAATGTTGGCATTCTTGAATAACTATAAAATGGTAGATTGTGGAAATGTGGACATTTGAAATGTGAAGATACAAATAAAGCTTTCATGGTGCGCATTGTAGAAAATTTGCGAAGGGCGAAAATGTGGATGAAGCTAGACAAAGATGGCTTTCATTATGCGAGATACATAGATGCAAAAGAAAGATATGTGAAGATAACTTTCATTGTGCGAGATTGAGATGTCGAAGCTATGTGAACATGGCTTTCATTAAGGGACATATAGATGTGTGGAGGAAAACTATATGAAGGTGGATTTCATTATCTATAGTACGACAATGCAGACATGGAAATAACAGTAGATTATGAAAATGTGGGCATTCTTGAATAATGACAAAATGGCAGATTACAAAAATGTGGACGATTGTTTTGAATATGTTACATTTCTAACATTTCTTTCACATTTTGTATAATTATTTTTCTAAAAATTTAGATTATAAAATTTAAATTGTTACAACCATATAACTATTAAAATATGTCACAAGATGGACATTTAACTTTAAATATAATAAATTCAAATTGCCATACTTTTAAGGTAAACAAGGCAACTTGGAACATGTGCATATTTAATTTTTTTCTAAGGTGAAATGTGTGTGTGTGTGTGTATTATATCAATTATCCAACACTAGAGTTTGAAAGTGTGCAATTGTAGAGCTTAACTTACAAGTTTAGAGGTGCAGAGCTCTGCATAACCAGAAAAGCTTCGCACCTCCACTGAATATATTAATAATATAGTAGCACTAGCTCCTTAATCATTTCATTTATCATGTTTAACTTTCCATTCGCTTTCGCTCTAGTTGTTATTACCATGTATTAGTGAATCGATCATCCACATCTGTTATGTAGAACACCTCGATCACCCAAATACCCATATAGTAATTGTGTGAGATACAAGATTCACATTCTCATAATTGCTTTAAGCCATAATACTTTATCTTCATCGTCCAAAAAGAAACGAGCATGTGGAATAGCTGGCTTCACCCTCTAACAAGGATTGGGATGATCATGCGAGCCAAAAAAATCGTTGAGTGCATAATCACTCATAATTATCCATAACAACTTAATTTATTTGCATAAGTTTATTTTAAGAAACCACATTAAACTTTACAATTTGGTAGGTGTTGAGCTTTGCATAACTAGAAAAGCTTTGCACCTTCAAACTTGCAGAGTTTTAATAATCCAAGTGGATATTGGTGGCCACCTGCCTACTCCACTTGGACCCCCAACACTGTCTCTTTCAGTTTTTCGATTTCCTTAATTGTAGCATAGTTTACTACTTTTTGCCATTTTTTGGGTCCTGAACTTCCGGAGCCATTTTGAGGCCCTAAACGGTGTTTTTAGGGAAAACAGGGAGACCAAAAACTTCCCAAAATGGTTTGCATATTTGTTTTTGGTCTTCTCTTTGAGATCTTCGAAATGAGGTATTATGATAGCCAAATAGAGACTGTATGCCAAAGTTATGACCTCGGGAAGTTGATGTACCAATTTACCCAAATGGGGCCCACAATTTTGGCGCTTCATCTCCTAGGGTTAGGTTTTTGGATGTTTAGGGTTTTCCATTGTTTCTCAATAATAAACAGGCCTTTGAGCCTCATTGTAACATAGTTCAGAGGCACGTAGCCGCCACATCTCTCCTTAGAGATAAGCTACCATCGCCCGAGCTATCTTATTTCCATTATGTTTGTAAGCATAGTTAAATATTTTTCCATTAATAAAATGAAGCGTTTTTCTACTGCATCTCTGTGTTTATGATTATATCTGTAAGTTGTTGCATTCCTGTTTAAGTCTGGATCAGTCATATCAGAACGATATGCTCTTTCTCTCTTTTTCTTTGCATGTCCCCAATGAGGTTAGGGTATAAGGAATTAGGGCTCGATCTAGTTGAACCATTGCAGGATCAACCTCTCAAAACCTGACGACCTCCCAAGGCAGAAGAAAATAAAGACAAGGGGGCATGAGATCCTTTCAAAATGTTACTTGAAGAAGCTCTCGAGCGACAAAGGGATGCGATGATGGATAACTTTGCCCAGATCCTTCGACAACTACCCACAAGCGATGCATCTTCATCCAGCAGCCACTCTAGAGGCGCCACTCCATTTAAGGTAAAATTTAACTTCGATATTCCCATATTCGAAGGCTTGATAGATGCAGACGTTGTAGATAAATGGTTAAATCTATTGGAAGGATATTTTTCAATCCATGACCTTTCCAATTGGGAAAAGATTACATTTGCACTTCTCAAAGCCACCCCACATGTCAAGGACTGGTGGGAAACCTACTGTGAACAAAAGGACGAGAGTGAACCCTCTTTGTTTTCAATTGCACCCACTCGGAATCATTTTCGAGATGCCATCAAGGAACAGTATTACCCTCTCAGGAGCTATGAAGATAAATACATAAAGTGGACCACACTACGATAGAGAAGGGACCAAGATGTGATGGAGTTCACAAATACTTTCCATACCCTTCGCATGAAGCTGGGTATCAAAGATACTAAGCGGCATTTGGTGCTCAAGTATCGCAACTATCTACACAAGTAAATCTAGGATGAGATGGAGTTCTTGGACATTTCCTCGCTCGGTGCCATGTATCGGTACGCTGTAAAGATTGAGCAGAAATTTAAGCAGAAGAAGCGGGACTTTGGAGTTGTGAATCCAAAGCAAAGAAAAGGTGCCCCCAAACCACAAAACAAGGGACCAAGCCAAGGCGGGGCTACCCAAGACAACCCGCTGAATCCGCAAGCAAAGAACAACACCAAGAAGATGAAGAAGGACACGAGAAAATGGTGTGAGTTCCATAAGAGATCGACTCACAATACAAGTGAGTGTCGGGCCAAGCAATCACTGGTGGCTGAGCTGAAGGCTTCCGAATCAGACACAGGTTCCGACTCTGAATCAGAACCAGATAAGAGGAATGATAAAGGGAAGCAAATCATTTATACAGAGCCCAATGCCACCATGGCCACCACAAAGATGCAAAAAATTGAGCCTGAAGACCCAAAGGAGGGGGAATGCCTCTTCCATTCACAGATGTGGGTGAAGGGTTCTCTGCTACAGTTCATTATTGACAGCGAGAGCCAAAAGAACCTCATTTCAGCAAAAGTCATGAAGCGGCTGGGCCTAAATACTACATCACATCCACAATTGTACACCATTGGGTGGCTTCAACAAGGACGAGATCTTCACGTCAGCCAACAGTGTCGCCTTCCCTGTAGCATCAAGCTTTTCACAGATGAGTTATTGTGTGACGTTGCTCCTCTTGAAGTTTCTGATGAATTATTAGGACAACCATACTTGTGGAAGCGACATGTTTTACATGAGTTTATACTTCGCTCTGTGATTATTAGTTTGGCTAATAAGTTGTAAAGGATACTAGAGGTAGCCCCACCTATCACTATCTCTTTGATAATTGCAAAGCAATGCAGTAAGATCATTTCCCAGACCAAGAAATTTGTTTTCCTTATGATTCACCCCCAAGGCAAGAAGAAGGTTGTGGCCATGGCTTCTAGGCAAGGCTCCTCTGCACAACAACAACAAATGGACAAGGTCATGGAGGAGAACAGGGACATTTTGGCCTCACCCACAGGGGTACCTCTCCACTATCAGGTCAAGCACTCCATCAATCTGACCCAGGCACGCCACTGCCAAATGGACTGATCTATCGACGCTCTGTTTAGGAGAAAGATGAGATCAAGAGGTAGACTCAGGAAATATTGCAGAAAGGGCACATCAGGCCAAGCTCATCACCCTATGTTATCCCAATTGTATTGGTACAGAAGAAGGATGGGATCTGGAGACTCTGCATTGACTATGGGGCGCTGAGCAAGATCACTGTCCAGAATAGGTACCCAATCCCGTAGATTGATGACCTTCTGGACCAGCTCAAGGGGCCCAAATATTTCATCAAGATTGACTTGAAGTCAGGTTATCACCAGGTGCCTATCGAACCCCCCAATGTGTGGAAGACTGCCTTCAAATCCAAGGAGGGCCTTTTCGAATGGTTGGTCATGCCGTTCGGATTGACGAATGCCCTTGCAACCTTCATGAGGCTGATGTATGACATCTTGCATCCCTTTTCCAATGCATTCGTGGTGGTGTATCTAGATGACATCTTGATCTTGAGCCACAGTTGGGAATAACACCTCCATCATATTTGATAGGTCCTTCAAACCCTTCAATAACACAAGTTGTGTGCTAACTTGGAGAAATTCACCTTTGGCCTTACCCAGGTTCAATATATGGGGTACATCATTGATGAGCAGGGTGTACATGTGGACCCATCCAAGATACAAGTCATTCAAGATTGGCTAGCCCCAACCACTCTGACAGAGCTCCACAACTTTTTGGGTCTTGCCAATTTCTACCACAGGTTTCTGTTGGGTTTCTCTCATATCGCTTGGAATTTAAGTCAATTCACCAAGGGTGGAGCAAAAGCAAGTTCTTTTGGTTGGAAACCCAGTAGCGAGCGTTCTCCGAGTTGAAGAATCGCCTCTGTTCTACACCATTTCTCACATTACCAGACTTGCAACAACCATTTGAGATTGAGACAGATGCCTACAACAATGTGATTGGGGCAGTTCTTACTCAACATGGGCATCCAATGGCTTACCACAGTGAGACCCTTTCAAACATAGTCTGAAAGTACCCCACTTACAACAAAGAAATTTATTCCATTGTGCAGGTCTGTTGCCAATGGAAGAATTACATTCTGGAGAAGGAAATGGTCATCAACACAGACCACCGACTTCTACAGTTCATACAGACACAAGGAAAGTTGCAGAACGATCTCCAATAGAAATGGTCCACCTAGCTGCAAAAGTTCTATTTGAACATCAAGTATAAGAAGGGAAGCACCAATAATGTCGATGATTGCCTCAGCAGACCACCAGTCATGGCGCTAATCATTGTGCTTGACTCTTGTGGGCACAAGACATCGAGGTGACCACATGTTAACAAGAGCGATCCAGAATTTGGCAGCATATACCAGACACTCCTAGAAGGGAAGAAAGTTCCAAATTTTCACCTTTAGGATGCACTATTATGCCACTTGGGACACATATGTGTTCCTTCAAGTGAGCGTGCCAAGATGATTTGGGAGGCACACTACAGTTGGGTCGCTAGACATTTTGGAGTAGAGAAAATAGTGGCGTATTACAAAAGTATTTTTATTGGTTGAAACTTTGTCAAGATGTTGGGAAGTACATTAGATCCTACACTGCCTGTGCCATTACCAAACCAACCATCAAGAAGCAAGGCCTGTATACTCCTCTACCTACTCCTAGCCGACCTTGGGAATCTGTCTCCATGGATTATATGTTGGGCCTTCCTTCTAATAACCATGGAAACAATTGTGTTTTTGTGGTTGTCGACAGATTCTCTAAGATGGCCATCATGGCAACCTGCAAGAAGAGTATCTCAGTAAAGGCCACTGCTAAGCTCTTCTTTGAGTGAGTGTGGGTACACTATGGGATCCCACTATCCATTATCTCAAATCAGGATAACGGATTCCTGAGTGCATTTTGGTCAAGTCTATGGTCGATGCTAGATACAAAACTCACTAAGTCCACAACTTTCCATCCCCAAACCGATGGCCAAACAAAGGTTGTCCACAGAATGATCGTACACATTCTACGCATGTACAACTCGAAACATCCATGCACATGGGATGAAAGTCTCCCCTATGTCCAACAAAGCTACAACAGAGCTCTCCACAGCTCAATAGGCCACAACCCCTTTCAGGTAGGCCTCAGATTTCAGCCATTATGCCCCATAAATGTGGCCATACCATTTACAACCACTCGGGTAGATTCGGCTCACGTGCAATCTGAAGTTGAAAGGGTTAACAACTTCATTGAGTGCATTCAACACATCCGCCAATAGGTCCATGATATATTGGATAGATCCAATTCCAAGTACAAGCAGTGCCATCATCAGCATTGAGTGTCGCAGAAGTTCCAGGTGGGCGACAAAGTTTGGCTTCATTTGCATAAAGAGCGTCTTGTTGGGCCCCACCGCAAGCTTTGCCCACTCCAATATGGGCCATACACCATCACCAAGGCCGTCGGTGACAATGCCTTCGAGCTCAACATCCCACCATTCCTTGTTCTGCACCTAGTGTTCAATGTAGACCTCATTCGGCCATACTTCCCACCATTATTGGACACATCTGACATTGCAAAACAATTCACAATAACAAAGCTAAACCTAGACTGCATGGAATAGGCCACCACTGGTCGGATCATGGAAACACGGATCAAAAGCACTTGCCAGTAGAATATCCAACTATATCGGGTTGTCAAAGCTGGCCAACTCCTTCACCAAGGCAAGTGGCTCACCAGGGACCAAGTCCAGTAGAAGTTTCCCCATCTCATGGAGGCACTCAATGCAATGGGGACCATTGCTTCCTAAGGGGGGAGGAATGATCCAGGTGGATATTTGTGGGCACCTACCTATTCCACTTGGACCCCCAACACTGTCTCTTTCAGTTTTTGGTTTCCTTAATTGTAGCACAATTTACTATTTTTGGTAGTTTTTCGGGAACTGAACTTTCAAGCTGTTTTGAGGCCCTAAACGGTGTTTTTAGGGAAAACAGAGAGACCTAAAATGCACCAAATTAGCTTACTTGTTTGTATTCGGCCTCCTCTTCGAGATCTTCAAAACGAGGTATTATGAAAGCCAAACAAAGATCGTATGCCAAATTTATGACCCCAGGAAGTTGATGTACCAATTAACCCAAACGGAGCCCACACTTTTGGCGCTTCATCTCCTAGGGTTAGGTTTTTGGATGTTTAAGGTTTTCCATTGTTTCTCAATAATAAATAGGGCCTTTGGGCCTCATTGTAACATAGGTCAGAGGCATGTAACCACCACATCTCTCCTCAGAGATAAGATACCATCGACTGAGCTATATTATTTCCATTCTGTTTGTAAAACATATTTCAATATTTTTTCATTAATGAAATGAAGTGTTTTTCTACCGCATCTCTGTGTTTATGATTATATCTATAAGTTGTTGCGTTTCTGTTTAAGTTTGGATCAGTGGTATCAGAGCAGTCTGCTCTCTCTCTTTTTCTTTGCATGTCCCCAAAGAGGCCAGGGTATAAGGAATTAGGGCTCAATCTGGTTGAACCATTGCAGGATTAGCCTCGTAAAATCCAACGACCTCCCATGGTGGAAGAAAAGAAAGACGAGGGGGCAAGAGATCCTTTCAAAATGTTGCTCGAAGAAGCTCTCGAGCAATAGAGGGATGCGATGATGGATAACTTTGCCCAGATCCTTCGATGACTACCCACAAGTGATGCATCTTCATCCAGCAGCCACTCTGGTGGCACAACTCCGTTTAAGGTACAAGTTAACTTCGATATTCCTGTATTTGAAGGTCTGATAGATGCAGACATCATAGATAAATGGTTAAATATATTGGAAGATATTTTTCAGTCCATGGCATTTCCAATAGGGAAAATATTATGTTTGCACTTCTTAAAGCCACCCCACATGTCAAGGACTGGTTGGAAACCTACTGTGAACAAAATGACGAGAGTGAAACCTCATTGTTTTCAGCTGCACCCACTTGGGATTCTCTCAGAGACACCATCAAGGAACAATATTACCCTCTCAAGAGCTATGAAGATAAATACATAAAGTGGACCACACTACGATAGGGAAGGGACCAAGATGTGCCAGAGTTCACAAACACTATCCATACCCTTCGCACGGAGCTGGGTATCGAGGATGCTGAGCGACATTTGGTGCTCAAGTACCATGAGTGTCTACACAAGTACATCCAGGACGAGATGGAGTACCTAGACATTTCCTCGCTCAGCGCGGCGTATCAGTGTGATATAAAGATTGATCAAAAGTTTAAACAGAAGAAGAGGGACTTTGGAGTTGCGAATCCAAAGCAAGGAAAAGGTGCCCCCAAACCATAGAACAAGGGACTAAGCCAAGGCGGGGCTACTGAGAAAACCCATCGAAGCCACAAGAAAAGAACAACACCAAGAAGACAAAGAAGGACATAGGAAAATGGTTTAAGTTCCATAAGAGCTCCACTCACAATACAAATGAGTGTCGGGCCAAGAAGTCACTATTGGCCAAGTTGAAGGCTTCCGAATCAAACGCAAGTTCCAACTCTGAATCAGAACCCGATAAGGGGACTAACAAAGGGAAGCAGATCATTGATGCGGAGCCATGTGCCACCGTTGCCAACACAAAGATCCAGAAAATTGAGCCTAAAGATCCATAGGAGGGGGAACGCCTCTTCCACTCACAGATGTGGATGAAGGGTTCTTCGCTATAGTTCATTGTCAATAGTGGGAGCCAAAAGAACTTCATTTCAATAGAAGTCGTGAAGTGGTTGGGCCTAAAGACTACATCACGTCCACAATCGTACACCATTGGGTGGCTTCACCAAGGAGGGGATCTTCACGTCAACCAACAGTGCCGCTCACGAACGAGGTATTGTGTGACATTGCTCCTCTTGAAGTTTCTGATGTATTGTTAGGACAACCATACTTGTGTGGAAGCGACATGTTGTATATGAGTCTAGACCTCGCTTTGTGTTTATTACTTTGGCTAATAAGTCATACAAGATACCAGAGGTAGCCCCACTTACTACCATCTCTATGGTCACTGCAAAGAAATGAAGTAAGATCGTTTCCCAGACCAGGAAATTCATTTCTTTATGATTCGCCCCCAAGGCATGAAGAAGGTTGTGGCCATGGCTTCCAGACATGGCTCCTCTGCACAGTAGAAATAGATGGACAAGGTCGTGGAGGAGTACAGGGACATTTTCGCCTCACCCACAGGGGTACCTCTGCACTGTCAGGTCAAGCACTCCATCGATCTGACCCCGGGCGTGTTGTTGCCCAATGGACCAATCTATCGATGCTTTGTTCTAGAGAATGATGAGATCAAGAGGCAGATTCAGGAACTACTGCAGAAAGGACACATCAGGCCAAGCTCATCACCCAGTGGGAGCCCAATTTTATTGGTACAGAAGAAGGATGGGACCTGGAGACTTTGCATTGACTATCAGGTGATGAACAAAATCATTGTCCGAAATAGATACCCAATCCCGTGGATTGATGACCTTCTGGACCAGCTCAAGGGGAGAAAATATTTAGCAAGATTGACTTGAAGTCAGGTTATCACCAGGTGCCTATTGAATCCTCCGATGTGTGGAAGATTGCCTTCAAATCCAAGGAGGGCCTTTTCGAATGGTTGGTCATGCCGTTTGGATTTATGAGTGCCCCTGCAACCTTCATGAGACTGATGGATGACATCTTGCGTCCCTTCGCCAATGCATTCGTGGTGGTGTATCTAGATGACATCTTGATCTTCAGCCAGAGTTGGGAAGAACACCTCCACCATATTCGACAGATCCTTCAAACCCTTCGACAACACAAGTTGTGTGCTAACTTGGAGAAATGCACCTTTAGCCTGACCCAGGTTCAATATCTGGGGTACATCATTGATGAGTAGGGTGTACATGTGGACCCATCCAAGATACAAGTCATTCAAGATTGGTCAGCCCCAACCACTCTAACAAAGCTCCGCAGCTTTTTGGGTCTTTCCAATTTCTACTGCAGGTTCGTGTTGGGGTTCTCTCATATCACTTGGCCTTTAAGTCAAGTCACCAAGGGTGGAGAAAAATCAAAGTTCTTTTGGTCGGAAACCAAACAACGAGCATTCTTTGAGTTGAAGAATCATCTCTGTTTTGCACCAGTGCTCACATTAGCAGACCTGCAACAACCATTTGAGGTTGAGACAGATGCCTCCGACTATGCTATTGGGGCAGTTCTTACTCAACATGGGCATCTAGTGGCTTACCATAGTGAGCCACTTTTAGACACAATCCGAAAGTACGCCACTTATGACAAAGAAACGTATTCCATTGTGCAGGCCTATCGCCAATGGAAGCATTACATTCTAGGGAAGGAAACGGTCATCCACATAGACCACTGGCCTCTACAGTTCATACAGACACAAGGGAATTTGCAGAACGATCACCATAAGAAATGGTCCACCTATCTACAACAGTTCCATTTGAACATCAAGTATAAGAAGGGAAGCACCAATAATGTCGTTGATTGCCTCAACAGACCACCGGTCATGGCGCTAATCACTATGATCAACTCCTGTGGGCACGACACATTGAGGTGGCCACATATTTACAAGAGGGATCTAGAATTCGGCAACATATACCAAACACTCCTGGAAGGGAAGAAATTTACAAATTTTCACCTTCAGGATGCACTGTTATGCCACTTGGGACACATATGTGTTCCTTCTAGTGAGCGTGCCAAAATGATTTGGGAGGCGCATTATAGTCGGGTCGCTAGACATTTCAGAGTAGAGAAAACAATGGCGGTATTACAAAAATATTTTTATTGGCTGAAACTTCATCAAGATGTTGGGAAGTACATTAGATCCTGCAACGCTTGTGCCATTGCCAAACCAACCATCAAGAAGCAAGGCCTGTATACTCCTCTACCTACTCCTATATGGCCTTGGGAATCTGTCTCCATGGATTATATGCTGGGCATTCCTTCTACTAAGCATGGAAATAATTGCTTTTTTGTGGTTGTCGACAGATTCTCTAAGATGGCCATCATGGCGGCCTGCAAGAAGAGTATCTCAGCAGAAGCCATTGCTAAGCTCTTCTTTGAGCGAGTGTAGGTACACTTTGGGATCCCACAGTCCATTATCTAATATCGGGACAACAAATTCCTGAGTGCATTTTGGTCAAGTCTCCGGTCGATGCTGGATACAAAACTCACTAAGTCCATGACTTTCCATCCCCAAACTGATGGAAAAACAGAGGTTGTCAACAGAATGATCATGCACATTCTGCGCATGTAAACCTCGAAGCATCCAAACACATGGGATGAAATTCTCCCCTATGTCCAACACAGCTACAACAAAGCTCTCCACATCTCAACAGACCACAACCCCTTTTAGGTAGGCCTCAAATTTCAGCCATTATGCCCCATTAATGTGGCCATACCATTTACAACCACTAAAGTAGATTTGGCTCATGTGCAATCTGAAGTTGAAAGGGTTAACAACTTCATTGAGTGCATTCAACACATCTGTCAATAGGTCCATGATATATTGGACAGATCTAATGCTAAGTACAAGCAGCACCATGATCAACATTGAGTGTCGCACAAGTTTCAGGTGGGCAACAAACTTTGGCTTCATTTGCATAAAGAGCGTCTTGTTGGGCCCCACTGCAAGCTTCACCCACTTTGATATGGGCCATACACCATCACCAAGGTCGTCGGTGACAATGCCTTCGAGCTTAGCATCCCACCATTCTTTGGTCTGCACCTAGAGTTCAATGTAGACCACATTCGGCCATACTTCCCAACATTGTTGGACACATCTGACATTGCAGAACAACTCACATCAACAAAGCTAAACCTAGACTACATGGAATAGGCCACCACTGATCGGATCATGGAAACACATATCAAAAGCACTTGCCAGCAGAAGATGCAACTATATCAGGTTGCCAAAACTGGCCAACTCCTTCACCAAGGCAAGTAGCTCACCAGGGACCAAGTTCAGTAGAAGTTTCCCCATCTCATGGAGGCACTCAACGCAATGGGGACCATTGCTTCCTAAGGGGGGAGGAATGATCCAGGTGGATATTTGTGGCCACCTGCCTATTCCACTTGGACCCCCAACATTGTCTCTTTCAGTTTTTGGTTTCCTTAATTGTAGCACAATTTACTATTTTTGGTAGTTTTTCGTGTCCTGAATTTCTGGAGCCGTTTTGAGGCCCTAAACGACGTTTTTAGGGAAAATGGAGAGACTGAAAACATCCCAAATTGGCCTATTAATTTTATTTTGGCCTTTTCTATGAGATCTTTGATGATAGCCAACGGAGATCGTATGCCAAAGTTATGACTTGGGGAAGTTGATGTACCAATTTACCCAAACGAGGCCCACAGTTTTGGCGCTTCATCTCCTAGGGTTAGGCTTTTGGATGTTTAGGGTTTTCCATTATTTCTCAATAATAAATAGGCCTTTGAGCCTCATTGTAACATAGTTCATAGGCATGTAGCCGCCACATCTCTCCTCGGAGATAAGCTACCATCGCCCGAGCTATATTATTTCGATTCTCTTTGTAAGCATAGTTCAATAATTTTCCATTAATGAAATGAAGAGTTTTTTTGCCACATGTCTGTGTTTATGATTATATCTGTAAGTTGTTGTGCTCCTGTTAAGTTTGGATCGGGCCAATATTTGAGTGTTGCCAATTTCTACCACATGTTCGTGTTGGGGTTCTCTCATATCGCTTGGCCTTTAAGTCAAGTCACCAAGGGCGGAGCGAAAGCAAAGTTCTTTTGGTTGGAAACCCAACATCGAGTGTTCGCCGAGTCAAAGAATCACCTATGTTCTGCACCAACGCTCACATTACTAGACCTGCGACAACCATTTGAGATTGAGACATATGCCTTCGACTATGCTATTGGGGTAATTCTTACTCAACATGGGCATCTAGTGGCTTACCACAATGAGACACTCTCAAACACAGCCTGAAAGTAGCCCACTTACGACAAAGAAATGTATTCCATTGTGCAGGCATGTCGCCAATGGAAGCATTACATTCTGGGGAAGAAAATGGTCATCCACCTAGACCAATGGCCTCTACAGTTCATACAGACACAAGGGAAGTTGCAGAACGATTGCCATAAAAAATGGTCCACCTATATGACCGAGTTCCATTTGAACATCATGTATAAGAAGGGAAAAACCAATAATGTTGCTAATTGCCTTAGCAGACCACCAGTCATGGCGCTGATCACTATACTCGACTCTTGTGGGCATGAGATATCGGGGTGGCCACATGTTTACAAGAGCGATCCAGAATTCGGGTGTTGCCAATTTCTACCACAGGTTCGTGTTGGGGTTCTCTCATATTGCTTGGCCTTTAAGTCAAGTCACCAAGGGCAGAGCGAAAGCAAAGTTCTTCTGGTTGGAAACCCAACAACGAGTGTTCTCCGAGTTGAAGAATCGCCTCTGTTCTGCACCAGTGCTCACATTACCAAACCTACGACAACCTGAGAATGAGACAGATGCCTCCAACTATGCTATTGGGGCAGTTCTTACTCAACATGGGCATCTAGTGGCTTACCACAGTGAGACACTTTCAAACACAGTCGAAAAGTACTCCACTTACGACAAAGAAATGTATTCCATTGTGCAGGCCTGCCGCCAATGGAAGCATTACATTCTGGGGAAGGAAACGGTCATCCACACAGACCAACGACCTCTACAATTCATACAGACACAAGGAAAGTTGCAAAACGATCGCCATAAAATATGGTCCACCTATATGACCCAATTCCATTTGAACATCAAGTATAAGAAGGGAAACACCAATAATGTCGCTAATGGCCTTAGCAAACCAATGGTCATGGCGTTGATCACTGTACTCGATTCCTGTGGGCATGAGATATCGAGGTGGCCGCATGTTTACAAGAGTGATCCAGAATTCGGCAGCATATACCAGACACTCTTGGATGGGAAGAAAGTTCCAAATTTTCACCTTCAAGATGCACTATTATGCCACTTGGGACACATATGTGTTCCTTCAAGTGAGCATGCCAAGATGATTTGGGAGGCACATTACAGTCAGGTTGCTGGACATTTTGGAGTAGAGAAAACAATGGCGGTATTACAGAAGTATTTTTATTAGCCGAAACTTCGTTAGGATGTTGGGAAGTACATTAGATCCTGCACCTCCTGTGTCATTGCAAAACCAACCAACAAGAAGCAAGGCCTGTATACTCCTCTACCTACTCCTAGCTGGCCTTGGTAATATGTCTCCATGGATTATATGTTGCGCCTTCCTTCTACTAAGCATGACAACAATTTCGTTTTCGTGGTCGTCGACAGATTCTCTAAGATGGCCATCATGGCAGCTTGCAAGAAGAGTATCTCAGCAGAGGCCACTGCTAAGCTCTTCTTTGAGAGAGTGTGGGTACACTTTGGGATCCCACAGTCCATTATCTCAGATCAGGACAACGGATTCTTGAATGCATTTTGGTCAAGTCTCTGGTCGATACTGGATACAAAACTCACTAAGTCCACGACTTTCCATCCCCAAACTGATGGCTGAACAAAGGTTGTCAACGGAATTATCTTACACATTTTGCACATGTACAACTCGAAGTATCCACTCACATGGGATGAAATTCTCCCCTATGTCCAACACAACTACAACAGAGCTCTCCACAACTCAACAGGCCACAACCCCTTTCCAGTAGGGTTGGGATTTAAGCCATTATGCTCCATTGATGTGGCCATACCATTTACAACCACTCAGGTAGATTTGGCTCACGTGCAGTCCGAAACTGAAAGGGCTAATAGCTTCATTAAGCGCATTCAATACATCCACCAATAGGTCCATGATATATTGGATAGTTCCAATGCTAAGTACAAGCAACGCCATGATCAACATCGAGTGTCGCACAAGTTCTAGGTGGGCGAAAAAGTTTGGCTTCATTTGCAGAAAGAGCGCCTTGCTGAGCCCCACCGCAAGCTTCCCCCGTTCCGATATGGGTCATACACCATCACCAAGGCCGTCGGTGATAATGTGTTTGAGTTCAGCATCCCACTGTTCCTTGGTCTGCACCCAGTGTTCAATGTAGATCGCCTTCGGCTAGACTTCCCACCATTGTTGGACACATCTGACATTGCAGAACAACTCAAACCAACAGAGCTAAACCAAAACTGCATGGAACAGGCCACCTCTAATCATGGACACACAGATCAAAATCACTCGCCAACAGAAGATCCAACTATATCGAGTTGTCAAAGCTAGCCAACTCCTTCGCCAAGGCAAGTGGCTCACCAGGGACCATTGCTTCCTAAGGGGGGAGGAATGATCCAGGTGGATATTGGTGGCCACCTGCCTATTCCACTTGGACCCCCAACACTGTCTCTTTCAGTTTTTCAGTTTCCTTAATTGTAGCACAATTTACTATTTTTGGTAGTTTTTCAGGTCCTGAACTTCTGGCACTGTTTTGAGGCCCTAAACGACGTTTTTAGGGAAAACGAAGAAATCTAAAACATTTTCAATTAGCTTGCTAATTTGATTTCGGCCTCCTCTTCGAAATCTTTGAAATGAGGTATTATGATAGCCAAACATATATCGTATGCCAAAGTTACGACCCCGAGAAGTTGATGTACCAATTTACCCAAACGGGGCCCAGAGTTTTAGCGCTTCATCTCCTAGGGTTAGGTTTTTGGATGTTTAGGGTTTTCCATTGTTTCTCAATAATAAATATGACTTTGAGCCTCATTGTAACACAATTTAGAGGCATGTAGCCGCCACATCTCTCCTCAGAGATAAGCTACCATCACCTGAGCTATCTTATTTCCATTTTGTTTGTAAGCATAGTTCAATATTTTTCCATTAATGAAATGAAGTGTTTTTCTGCCGCATCTCTGTGTTTATGATTATATTGTAAGTTGTTGTGTTCCTGTTTAAGTTTGGATCATTTAATGCATTGTATGTTCGAAATGCGGAGATGCGGATAAAGCTTTCATTGTTCATGCTGTAGAAATTTTGTGAAGTGCGGAAATGCAGAGGAAGCCACGCGAAGATGACTTTCATTATGCAAGATAGAAGATGCAAAAGAAAGTTATGCAAAAATAACTTTCAATATGTGAGATTGAGGTGTCGACGTAGAAACAATGATAGGTTCCTCAAAAAGGTGACATAGTCTTAATCAATTTTATTATAATTTGTTTTTTATGAAACAATAGATTATAAAATTTAAATTGTTACAACCATAAAACTATGCAAATATACCATTGAAATTTGTCGCAAGATGGACATTTAGCTTTAAATATAATAAATTCAAATTACCATACTTTTAAGGTAAACGAGGCAACTTGGAATGTGTGCATATTTTGTTTTCCTAAGGTTGTGTGTGTGTGTGTCCATTATCTTGCACTAGAGTTTGGAAGTGCGAAAGTGCGGAGCTTAACTCTGCGAGTTCAAAGGTGTGAAGCTCTGCATAACTAGAAAAACTCCGCACCTCCACTAAATATATTGATAATATAGTGGTGCTAGCTCCTTAATCATTTTATTTATCACGTTGAGCTTTCCATTCACTTTCACTCTAGTTGTTATTTCCATGGATTAGTGAATCGATTGTCCAACTTTGCTATGTAGAACACTTCAATCCCCTAAATACCCATATAGTAACTAGGTGAGATACAAGATTCACATTCTCATAATTGCTTTAAGTCACAATAATTTATCTTCATCAACCAAAAGAAATGAGCACATGGAGCAGTTGGCTTCGCCCTTTAGCAAGGATTGGAACGAGCATGTGGGCCAAAAATGTTGTTGAGTGCATAATTACTTATAATTATCCATAACAACTTAATTTGTTGGCATAAGTTTATTTTAAGAATTTGCATTAAACTTTGTGAGATCGGAGGTGCAAAGCTCAACTCCACGAGTTCGGAGGTTCAGACGTCTACATAACCAAAAAAGCTCTGCATCTCTGAATTTGCGGAGTTTTAATGCATTATGCATTTGAAATGTGAAGATGTAAATAAAGCTTTCATTATACACAATGCACAAATTTTGCAAAGTGCGGACATGCGAAGATGGATTTCATTATGCGAGATACAAAGATGTGAAAGAA
This sequence comes from Pinus taeda, assembly GCA_000404065.3. Taxonomy (NCBI): domain Eukaryota; kingdom Viridiplantae; phylum Streptophyta; class Pinopsida; order Pinales; family Pinaceae; genus Pinus; species Pinus taeda. Next base: position 51,663 of record APFE030836032.1, on the reverse strand, counting down.
AGTTATGCGAAGATAGCTTTCATTGTGCATAATTGAGGTGTCGATGCAGAAATAACGATAATTCTACCAAAAGGTGCCATAGCCTTAATCAATTTTATTATAATTTTTTTTTTTTAAGTTAGATTATAAAATTTAAATTGTTACACCCATAAAGCTATGAAATATGCCATTAAAATATGTCACAAGATGGACATTTAACTTTAAATATAATAAATTCAAATTACCATACTTTTAAGGTAGACGAGGCAACTTGGAACGTGTGCATATTTAATTTTTTCCTAAGGTGAAATGTGTGTGTGTGTGTGTGTATCCACTATCCCGCACTAGAGTTTAGAAGTGCAGAGCTTAACTCTGTGCGTTTGAAGGTACAGAGCTCAACATAACCAGAAAAGATCTACACCTCCATTGAATATATTGATAATATAGCAATGCTAGCTCCTTAATCATTTCATTTATCATGTTTAGCTTTCCATTCACTTTCGCTCTAGTTGTTATTGCCATGTATTAGTGAATCGATCATCCAAGCTATGTAGAATACCTTGGTCCCCCAAATACCCATATAGTAACTGGGTGAGATACAAGATTCACATTCTCATAATTGCTTTAAGTCACAATATTTCATCTTCATCTTCCAAAAAGAAACGATCACGTGGAACAACTGGCTTCGCCCTCTAGCGAGGATTGGAATGAGCATGTGAGCCAAAAACACTGTTGAGTGCATAATCACTCATAATTATCCATAACAACGTAATTTGTTTGCATAAGTTTATTTTGAGAATTTGCATTAAACTTCATGAGTTCAGAGGTGTGAAGCTCTGCATAACCATAAAAGCTCTGCACCTTCGAACTTGTGGAGTTTTAATGCATTTTGCATTCAAAATGCGGATAAAAATTTCATTGTGCACGTTGCAAAATTTTTGTGAAGTGCAAAAATACGAAGGAAGTTATGCGAAGGTGGCTTTCCTTATGCGAGATAGGGAGATGCAGAAGAAAGCTATGCGAAGATAACTTTCATTGAAATAACAATAGGTTTCACATAAAGGTGTCATAGCCTTAATCAATTTTATTATAATTTTTTTTTTTTTTTTTTTTTTTTTTCTCTAGTTAGATTATAAAATTCAAATTGTTGCAACCATAAAACTATGAAAATATACCATTAAAATATATCGCAAGATGGACATTTAGCTTAAATATAATAAATTCAAATTATGATACTTTTAAGGTAGACGAGGCAACTTGGAACATGTGCATATTTAATTTTTTCCTAAGGTGAAATTTATGTGCGTGTATACATTGTCCTGCACCTGAGAGTTTAGAAGTGCATGAGTGCGAAACTAGAAAAGCTTTGCATAACCAGAAAAGTTATGCGCTTCCACTAAATATATTGATAATATAGTAGTGCTAGCTCCATAATGATTTCATTTATCACATTCAGCTTTCCATTCACTTTCACTCTAGTTGTTATTTCCATGTATTAGTGAATCATTTAGCTTTCCATTCACTTTCACTCTAGTTGTTATTGCCATGTATTAGTGAATCGGTCGTCCACCTCTACTATGTAGAACACCTTGATTCCCTAAATACCCATATAGTAACTAGGTAAGATACATGATTCACATTCTCATAATTGCTTTAAGTCACAATACTTCATCTTCATCGTTTGGAAAGAAACGAGCACGTGGAGCAGCTAGCTTCGTCCTCTAACGAGGATTGGAATGAGCATGTGAGCCAAAAATGTTGTTGAGTACATAATCACTCACAATTATCCATACCAACTGAATTTATTCGCATAAGTTTATTTTAAGAATTTGCATTAACCTTCGTGAGTTTGGAGGTGCGAAGCTTAACTCCATGAGTTTAGAGGTGCAAAGCTCTGCATAACTAGAAAAGCTTTGCACTTTTGAACTTGCAAAGTTTTATGTATTGTGTGTTCGAAATGAAGAGACACATATAAAGCTTTCATTGTGCATGCTACGGAAATTTTGTGAAATGCAAAAATGAAAAGGAAGCTATGCGAAGTTGGCATGCGAGATATGAATATGCGGAAGAAAGCTATGCAAATATAACTTTCATTGTGCAGGATTTAGGTGTCGATGCAAAATAAGGATAGATTCTGTAAAAAGGTGTCATAGCCTTAATCAAATAATTAGCATTAGAGGCAAAAACTATGCTGCTTAGCAACTATTAATCTTGTTATTATCATTTCTTACCATAATTATATAAATAATTTTTAAATTTCAAAACATTTTTTTTTGTAAGCTTGGCAAGACTACATCTTCATCATGTCCAATATATCACGCTGATCATGGCAAAGAATTGAATTGGTGACTTGACATCAAGGAGTGCCTTAACAAAGCACCTGATTACTGTCTATCCAAGACTCGATCGACAAATTTCAAAACAAATTTTTATATTATGATATATAATTGATAACTATGAGGAATACTTTACTTATGAGGTGTAGGTTAGTTGGTTTGACTGGGGTTTAGTCCTTGCTAGGTCTTGGGTTCAAACCTCACGGGGAGGAGTTGAGGATGAAAACCATCTTTTGGGGAATTAAACTATCCCAAGGAGCATCCAGGCTTGATGGAGCCTCACAAAATCCGAGTGATAACATCTCATTATGGGTTGTTTTTTTTTTTGTTTTACAGAAACGGGTAGTGGATATATTAGATACTTGGCCTTAATACCAAAAAATGGATTACAAAAGGAGAGCCTAATGCCATGAGTACCGCAAAACCTTGCAAGGCCGTGTTATTCATGCTTAGCTCATATCTCTTTTTAGTTGCTACTATGTGGTCAATTTCAGAGATTTTCCCAAGTTTGTGGATACATACATACTAATTTAACAATAGGCAGTAAAACATAACAACTCTCTAAATTAAGGAATTGGTTCCCATGTTTCTTGTCCACCTCTGAGCAAAGCTCCAACCGTAAGAAGGGCTACTTTGTTGGCTTCAATGTCCGCCTCCTTGTTATTAGCTCTCAACACGTGGTAGAAATTCAATTTCTAAAATGAGTCTCTGAGATCTGTTATTTTGAAAATCAACCTTGCAAGCCTTAGGTCTGTTGGCTTAGCATGTGTCACCATAGTGTTAATGATAACCTGATAATCCCCAATTACATTAGCCCCCCTGATGTTCAGCACTTTCAAAAGCTTGAGCCCTTGGAAAAGAGCCAAAGCCTCAGCTTGAATGCCAAAAGCGATGCCCAGACCCCAAGCGAAACTATGGATCCTTATGCCATCAAGATTCAATAACACCTCCAACACCAGCTCTTCCAGGATTGCCCTTTGCAGCCCCGTAAAAAAATAGAGAGTGTCTCGGCTGATTTGTAATCCATCGCTGAAACTCTTTTGCTGTAACTCTTATTTGCCAATCTTTGGGGAGGGAGATACTATTTGCAGTTTTTTGGAACTGAAGATCAAGAGAAGAACCCCAATTTATATTTGTTGGCTTAGGCTTAAATCGTCTTTATACTCTCTCAGATACTCTTTTAACTGGCATTTGATCTTAACTACTATGAGCTTGGCATCCTGTTCGTGGTTTCTGAAGATCCTTTTATTTCGCTCAAGCCAAACCTGCCAACAAATAATTTTAGGGAGAATAGACCAAGCAGCTCTGATATTTTTATTTTTTGGAGGGGGATCGGGATACCTTTGCAACCATTTAGCAAAAAGATCAGGAATGGAGGAGGGCAAAGAGAAGATGGAACTCAAAGTTCCCAGCAACTCGGTCCAAATATGCATTGTGAAAGTGCATTCAAGCATCAAGTGAGTTACGCTTTCCTGGTTTTCCTTGCAAACGTAGCACCTTGAAGGGCCATGGAATCCTCGCTTCTAAAGATTATCATCAGTCAAAATTTTGGAGTGGCATAGCAGCAAGTTGAAGAAGTCGATTTTTGGCAAGGAGGGATTATGCCATATCCCTTTCCACGGTTCTGGGTTCGTGGCCACATGAGGGCGCTCACACAACTTGGTGTAACCATGATATACTGTGTATCCACCAGCCTGCGCACCCCATCCTCTTGAGTCACGATTTCGTGCCAGCGTTGGAGCCAATCCATGGAGCTTGGATAACAGGATCTCGCGCTCTATAAACAATTCTGGGGGCATTTGAAGATTCCATCCAGCCCAGCGTGAATCTTGCCAGACGTAAATGCCCCACAGGGAACGCATTCCTGTCTCGTTCATCCATCTGCGCAGCACTTGGAGTGAGCTACAGTGTCCCAGCGGCTCATTGTTCATTATCCTGTCTGTCCCGAGGTTGATCCTTTTTCCATTACCAGGAATCCAGTAGGCATGAGCATTGATGAGAGGGCAGGTTTTGAAACAAAGCTTCAGAAAGGGTGTATTTGGATGCGTCTAAGGGTGGTCTAGGCAGCGGGAGCGCTGGCCTTTGAAATATTTTTTCCAAAGAGCTAACTGCACCCAGCCAAGGTTAGGAGCAATAATTCTCTAGATTAATTTAGCTCCCATTGCAATATTATGGATGCTAAGATTTTTGAAATTCAAGCCTCCTTCCAATAGAGGTTTGGAGATGGATTGCTAGTTGACTAGCGTAATCTTTTTCTCATTCTGCTTACCCCCCTACCAAAAAAAAATTCGAATGATCTCCTCCATTTTTCTAAGAATGCCAGTGGGAACGAGAATGACAGAAAACTGAAATAAGGGAAAGCTGTTAAGAATAGATTTTATGAGAACAGACTTACCAACAATGTTAAGCCAGGAAAAGCCCCAGGCAAGCAATTTGATCTTGAATTTCTCTAATTGGGGGAGGCAATCTCCCCTATAGGCTCTTTTGAGAAAAACAGGGAGGCCCAAGTACTTGAAGGAAGTCCAATTTGAGGAAGCTGCGAAGCCAAAGGTTCTAGAAATGGAGTTGAGCAAGCTGGGAGTGGCGCTCTAGCAATAGATATGACATTTGCCATAGTTTAGACTGCTTCCCGAGTCCATACAAAAATCATCCAAAACTCCTTTAAATCTGGAGGCCATGAGCACGGAAGCAACGCCCATTAACAAGGTGTCATCTGCAAAGAGGGCATGATTTATGTTTTTAACGCCTCTTGCTATGCAGAGCCCAACGATTTCCTGATCCATCATTTTTTTGTCTAAATTAAAACTGAGGACTGAGGCTTGAAGAACAAATAGAAGTGGTGAGAAAGGGCACCCCTTCCTGAGCCCTCTCGTGGCTTTGAAAAAATCAGTAGCTCTGCCATTTACTAACAGGGCAATCCAAGGCTTCGAAATGCAAGCCCAAATCTAGTTTATAAATTTCTCACCAAATCCAAGCTTATGTAAGACTTTCAGCAAAAAACTATGCCTAACTCGATCAAATGCATTTGCTAAATCAAGTTTGACAACCATACCATTTTCATTGCGGCTCAGACTTGAGTGGATTGCCTCTTGGACCAGAATGAAATTGTCCACAATCTATCTACCTTGAATGAAGCCTCCTTGGCTTTCTGGAATGATTTTGGGGAGGATGAGATTCAATCTATTAGCGATAACTTTGGTAATCAATTTATAACCAATATTACAAAGTGAGATCGAGCGAAACTTGTTGAAGGAGTTGGCTCCTTTCTCCTTAGGGATGAGAGCAAGAAAAGCGGAGTTCGTGCTGCCTCCGATTTTCTGGCAAACTTGGGACTTTAGAACCATTTTGTAAAGATCTTTTTCCACAATCGACCAGCAAATTTGGAGGAATCTGGCTGAGAATCCATTCGGCCCAGGGGCTTTGTCTAGGTCCATGGCAAAGAGGGCATCCTTGACTTCATTCATGGTGACTTCAGCTTCGAGGAGATGGTTCATTTCAGCAGTAATCAAGGAGGGGACCACATCCATCATATCAGAGTTTTGGCCCAGATTTATATCTTCACTACACAGACTTTTAAAATGAAAGGAGGTTACTTTTTTTATGTTTGTATTATCCTTGTGGATGGTAGTGCCATCTTTGATTTCAGAGATGGAGTTGGTACATTTCCTTGCCTGAGCTTGCTTGTGAAAGAAGGAAGAGTTCCTGTCCCCCACTTTAAGTCAGAGGCTACGTGACTTAAGCCTCCAGTATTCTTCCTCAGCTAGACAAGCCTTGTGATAGTTTTGCTGGAGCCAGGCTTCTTTATCTAGAAGCTCTTTTGTTATATCAACTTTTTCAGCCTGGAGATGGTGAATTTCCAGTGTGCGTTGAAATTTTTTTCTTTTGTTGGCTGGATTGGGCAGAGATTTGGCCCTGATTTTCAAAGCCCTTTTCACTCTTCTGAGCTTCTCCTCCCAGATGAAAAAGGGGGAGCCTTTGACCTGTTACAACCAGATGTCCTTAACTAATTGCATGAAGCTAGATTCCTTAGCCCAGAGCGGGCTAAATCTAAAGGGAATAGGACCGAGACCAAGCTGAGACACGAGTTCCAGCTTGATGGGTTTATGATCAGAAGTGCTGCATGGGAGAATGTGGACTCTAGCCTTTAATCCAAGCAGAAGAAAAGAGCTTTGAAGAAAGAATCTGTCCAACCTAGAAACGATGTGACCGGGTCCAATTCTTTTATTAGTCCAAGTGTACTTGCCAGAAATTGGATTAATGTCCAGTAGATCCTAGTCCTGCATAAGGTCCTCTGCCCATTCCCTTGCCAGGTCACGAACAATGCTACCTCCTCTCTTATCAGCGAACAAGAGAGTGAGATTAAGATCTCCAACAATGATGGTGTTCTCAATATTAACGAGGTCTGCTTGGTTTCTTATGGATTTCCATCATACCTTTTTTTCCTAGCATTCACGGGGACATACACATTGAAGAGACTAAAAATCTCTTTTGAGTCTAAGTGCTATAATTTTAAGAACAACCAGTGAGTATTGAGGGTCTCAGAAATGACTGAGAATTTACTTGCATTCCAGAGGGTGCCCAACCCACCGGAAGCCCCTCGGGCTGACATTGCTTTCGCCTCACATTTATTCCATAGTTTCTTACTTACCTGAAGGAAGACAGAGTCCTCCAGTTTGGTCTCCTGGATGAGGAGTATGTTAGGAGCTTCTGTCCTTATTAAACTTCTGATGGCTTCTTCTTTGATTTTGTTCCCCATACCTCTACAGTTCCAGGGGACAATCTTCATCATTTGTATTTCTGGTTGGCTCCCTTGGAGCCTTGGGGCTGGTTTCTCACCATCTTTGGTTTTGACGCTAATAGCTTTTCGAGAGTTGGTTGGCTGCCTTGGAGCTTATCTTTGAAAGTTTCCTACTCTCTTTTTTCCTGATCTGTTTTGCGACCTCTTGTGGATCTCCTTACCAAAGCTTGGGATTCTCCTATTTCGCCTTCTTCCTCCGAGCCTTCAGATTCTTGCTCAGCGTCCTCGACTTCTACAGTAACTTCTTTGGAGCTCTCGACAAGGCTTGCCCCCTTGGGAGAAGAGGGGGTACCTTTTGCAAGGGGGGATGATTTTTGGGTATTTGCTTCCTGTGCTTCCTCTATTTGTGAGCTTAGAGGGGCGAATTTATTTTCTTGCTCCATCCTGGAAGGGGGTTGCTGAGGAGGGGCTTGCTGGGGGCCTCTTCCGTTTGGACCGACATTCTTTTGGGTTTTCTTGGCTCGCTTGACCTGGTTCCAACCTTCTTCTTTACCCTTATCTGATTCAGCGTTGGATGGGCATCCTCTGGCGAAGTGTCCGTAGACATGGCATTTTCGGCATTTGAAGGGCAACTGCTCATAATCTAGCTTTTGCAAGTGGGTCCAGCTTCCTACTTTGATTTTGATGGCTTCCAGAAGTCCCACCTCTAGATCTACTTCTACGCAGATTTGGGCACAATCATAGTGATCTTTGTTATTTGCCCTATCTATGAATTTCCCGAGGGCGTTGTCGATGTGTTTTAGCGAGTCACAGTTCTAGCAATGCATTGGAAGGTTTGGGAGCCTGACCCACACTGGGATAGCCGTGGGAACGTCGACTGTAGGGTCGAAATCCAGCGTCCATTTGTTGAGATAGAGACCCTGGGGGCCCATGAAATAGGGGCCATTTTGGAAGATCAGATCCTTGTCGTCCTTAGAGGTGAATTCGAAGAGGAAAAAGCCTCCTCCTAAGAAATAAGAAGTGACGCTATTCTTGATCAAAGGTGCCCAATTCTTATTGACCCAGATCTCAGTGGACTTAGGAGAAGGCCATAGACCGGTGAACTCGCCAACGAGGGTTCACTCAGCCAAGGATAGGGCGACTTGGATCGGGGTTTCTGGTAGCAGGGAAATTTCAGGAATATCCTTGAGCCTCTTAACAAACTTGGCTACTTCATTCTTTTTCTTCGGCGGCAAACCGGCCAAGAGCCGAGAGAAGGCTTCGGCAGATGGAGGCGGTGAGGGGGGCAGGTGGCCTGCCTGGGGCGACCCCGAGGCCTCCATGGGGGCGAACCCTAGCTTACAAGACCCTCTTAGCAACAAACGAGCCTAACAGGAACGCAGGCTCTCAACCTCAGGGACAGTTGCAGCAAGGAAGAGGGCCCAGGGCCGCGAGGCCACAGGGCAGGAGGAACTAGGGCACAAAAGAGGCACCGAAGCACAGGCAGAAGACTAGGTCTTCATGGGCTACACCATCGCTCAAGGTCGCAAAAGATTAACAATGACCTCATTGTGGGTTGTTCTTATTCCATCTAATAAATGAATTGGCTTCCACCTAAACTCAACCTAGTCACCAAAAAAACTATGAGAAATACTCCCCTTTCTCTTCCTCTTTCGTTTCCTTAATATACAAATTCATACTTTCAAACTACATAAAACGATAACCTAGGAGGTATAAGACCAATTAGTTTGTATGAGATTTAGTCCACAACAAATAAAGGGTTCAACTGTCATAAAAAAAAAGTTGAGGTTCGGAAAACTAACCTATCCCAAAAAGACATCCAATCTTAATATGCTACTCAACCCCACTTAAACTCACATTAAAAAAAAAATACAAACAACCATCCCACACAGCAAAACACAAAAATATTTATTAAAAAAAACACAGCTCTCTTTCCTTTCGTTTTTATCCAAATTCATATTTTCAAGCTAACCATAGTCTTATTCATAGCAAAGCAAAAGCCAAAAATATTTATTTAAAAAAAAATACCAGCCCAGGGTTATTTCATGCCGACCGTCGATAATGAGATCGACGGCAGGTATTCGACCGATGGCGCGACAACCACCCAATTCCAAATCTCATTGGTCCACTGTCGATAGCCAATCACAACGAGAGCCGACCTCAACGTTTCACTCTTCAAGTCCACACCCTGTGATTTAACGCTGTCCCGAAAACCGCCCAAGGCAGTAGGCGCCGGTTGAACCCATTCCTTTTTTTAGTGCTCTCCTTGGTTGTGCTTTGTGCCGTGGTGTACCCAGTGGACTTAGTCCCATTAATAAGTTCCAGAATTGAGTTTTGCCTTCTCCGTTTTTTGTAAATTCTGCATCATTTCGATTAGAATTTAGGGTTTCTGGTCCTGCGGATCTGGTTAGGGTTTCTGGTCCTGCGGATCTGGTTATCATTGTGTCCGCACGTTTCGACTTGTCTTCGGGCTGAGGATTTACGTACTCTGTTGGCTAAAAAGTCTCGGATCAGTCTTCTGCATATTATCTGGGATCCCAATCGATCTAGGATTTTCTCTGTAGTGTTCCTGCGGGGAGAGTTTCCCAAGGGTTGAAGATGTTTTTCTTCCATTGGTTCTGTAGTGTTCTGGCCACCGTAGGCTTTTGTTTTTGTAGTGTTTTGGCCAACATACGCTTACGCTTGTGGCAGATGGAGGCAAAGCTATTGTTCATTGATTTTGACAACGCAACGAAGGCTACTTTGATTCAGAGGTTAATACATGAGGTAAGTTTCCTTGGTTTGAATTTTTCAATTGAATTGTTGATGTTGTTTTAAGTCTGTATTGTAGTGACCAAACAACAAAACAACAGTTGAATATAGAAATGACTTTTTATTAATCAAACCTTTAATGGAGGGCAACACCAGACATTCACTCAAGGAATAAGAACATTCCACAAGCCATGTCTGTTCATACAATAATCCTTGATATCTCTCCATGTAGAGTCTCTAGCCTTTATATAAGCCTCATACATACAATACCATGGGTCATTACCATGGTTCCCTGATACCATCGCACTAATACCATAGGTCCATTACATTATTACTAACTACTTGTGATCCATTACATGATATGACTTAACCACATTATTTGTTACTATGGTCCATCCCATTATTACATTATTACCTTAGGGGCCTCCTTTTGTACTCCATATTATCCCCTAAATATATAACATTTTGATATTTGTAATAAAGGTTTTAGCGTCCAGAGTTGCGTTGGTTATGTCAAATTTATATAACGCTGTTAAAGGGTTTATAATTGTCTTTGCTATTTCGGTCGTGGAATTAAATAATAATAATTACTGTTTAAACTTGGGGGGTTTTGAGAATTTTTCTGATCTGAGTTGGTAATAATAATAATTAATGTTTAATTTATTTTTTTCAGAAGATATCTAAGTTGGGCTTTATTGGTATGGCAGCGAATAATACAGCATCAGCCAACACAGTATCCATCACACATGGAACTCAGTACTGGGAAAATCAAGTTCAAAGCTTTTGATGTGGTTAGCTCCCAGGCTCGGAGGGTTGTGCGAGATTATTATGCCAAGGTTTGTATTGATTCCAAGATTTGGGTTTATTGATTCCTTAGATATGGGTTTCATTAGGGGCCATACTGCATTTCACTAATGGGTTTAGTGACCTTAGCCGGGCTGTTTTGTTAAGATTGTTTCTATTATTGATTATCTTGTGATGCCAGACTGAATTTTGGTTCAGATTGGAGTGAGAATCTAGTGGGCTTTTAAGTTCTACCTTGTTGCCGACAAATTGAAGGACTCTTACAAGACACAAATGGCAACAACCTCTTTTTATAATTAGATCAAACTACTTTAGGGGTTGTTTCATCTAAATGGTCATGTACCCTACCCGGTTATATCTGGGATGCCTCAGAATGTGTTACCAATTTTGGAGATGTTTCCATTCAACTGGGAAACGTGCCTCGTGGTTTCACTGGCATCCCTGGGGCGATGGGCATATGCCACCCAAAAATCATCAAAAGGCAGTAAGGTCAAAAAGGCCTAAGTGGGCTTCTAAATTAACTTGTTCCTGAAGCCATATTTTGAATTTATAAAAATGCGTATAATCTCTGTTTACCATTTTCACATTTCTTTCTGTGCAAAAAGATCCAGGTTGTGACCACGTGTGTGAAGCAATCTTTGTTTGAGAATTGAATTTTCTCTTGTCTGTTACTGTGTGGTCCTGAATATGGTTTGCATATTCATATTCTGCACAGGGAAAGCCCATTCCGTGAAGAAAAAATTGAACATGGGATAAAGTTTCAAAAAAGTTCGGACTCAGGAGTGTGCCATGTAATAGAAGGATTGATAATTTGTACTAATGAATTAAGTGATTTTGACGGACTTCTATATTTATATTTCACCAAAAGCAGCAAACAACGATGGTTGTTTGCTTTGTAATTTAACTGGATTAATTTCCTTGGCATGTTGAGGTAAAAGACTATGACAATGTATTTAAGTATCTGTGTTATTTTAAGCTGTCGGGACAAAAGTTTAATGAGCTGAGCAGTAGAGAAATCGTTTGTACATTCTTTGATATGTTGATTATCTGATGCATATGCATTGTAGGCTAAATATTGTGTAGAATGTATTTGGTTGTAGTCCGTGTATTTGCTAAATATTGTATACTGCAGTGAATGTTTTGGTAGAATGTCAATCTGATAGGAGGTTATTGTTGCCGAATGCCATTTAAAAGTAGTCAAGACAGGAATAGGTTTTCTGATACAAGTTTCTCTTATCAATGCAGGTGGATGTTATTGTATACTTCTTCGATACTAATGTAAACGGCTTTGATCGCATTGAAAAATTACTGGAGCTATATGACCCACGTACCTGTGATTTATTGACGAATGTACCTTTTCTGATCTTCAGAAACATAAATGGTCGTATTGTATTATCATCCTTACGTAGTCTTTCTTTCCGTTATCGTCGCTTGACACGGCACCACATTTATATGAGTTTTCAGCGTAGGCGTAGGTACGAATTCCTTATTAAGTTGGGTAGGCACGATTTCCTTGTTGAGGTGCGTAGGCACAATTTCCTTATTGAGGCGTTTTTGCGCAGTGTGGCCCAAAGAATGACATAAGATGCCTAGTGGTAGTAAGTGAAACTGCATTTTTCCTGTAATCCAAGGATGTTAAACGGACCTGAAAATGAGTTCGTACTTGGGGTGGCTTCTCATGGGATCCATATTTGGTCTGCACAGTAATAAGATATGGTATCAATGTATCGGGACAGAAAGGGTACATGCTTGGATGTTTGACTAGTGTAAAGTGTAGGTGTAAATGTAGTCAGGCTTGAACCTGACAAGAAGTTGTTTTCAGGATCAAGTAAATGAATTTGTGATTAGTTGTCTTAGATGTTACTGTTTCCTCGTAAATTTACATCAGTTGTAGCTACATTTTTGTGAGGACAGTAGTGCATAATTTTGTCACCAAGATACCAGATATTTATTTTCACATTCTTGTCAAGTTTCCAAACTGTTGTGATTGGGAATGCTTCACATATTAATTTATTAGTTAGTATATTTGTGGCCCAAATCAGCAGACTGCTTGTTTGGAGTTGAACCGAGTAGACTCGCTGAGAACTTTGCAAACCCCCAGTGTCTCACTGATTTGACACTCTGCGTTAAGCAAATCGATTCAAGTGTTAATAAAAAGCTAAATATTTTGATCTGTAAAACAGGTCATCACCCACTCAATTAAAAAAAGGTTAAACAATGGATGTATTTGCTTATCGAATCCGTCAAAAGCCATCTGTAATCATCACTAGGTTGCCCAACTTTTAACTTATTTGGATTGCAATTAAATGGGAAAACTTTGGCCATTCGCTCCCACTTAATTGTGGAAGCTTAAAATCTAGCAGGATTATTCCCATTCTGTCCGTATGAATAATTTATCGTAACAATTGGTTTGAAAGAAGGGTAAGCCTGAGTTTTTAGTGTAACACAACTGATTTGAGATAAATGTAGTCCCGAGTTTGAACTTATTGTAACACGACAAAACTGATTTGAAATAAGTGTAGGCATGAGTTTTGATTGAAAAAGAATCGCACAACTCATTTGAAATTATTGTAGGCACGATTTTTGACTAAATAACTTTTGAAGAGAAAATGTGGATGGGGTTTGATAGAGAATCTACTTTTGTCGGATGAGAGTAGTTATTCTCTTGCTTTGCCTACGTTGAAAGTTTTCACTGAGCAGCAATGCTCAATATAATATAACGCATATTTTCCAGAAAATGGAAAGTTCATCCTTTCATTAAAGTATAAAAGGGAGTACAGTCTCAGCATAGGCCTGAAATATATACCAGGCATAGCGGTTCGACCCAAAAAACTGATCTGATTTACAAGGATTGACAATGCCAGCAAAGCAAGAAACTCGGCACTACATAATGAAGTGATATTGACCATAAACTACAGCAAGTGAATATCTACTTAACCAGTTCCATGGGATATATGACCAAAATGCTGATCATATATGTGTAAATGTTGCAACAATTAGGATTGTACATGGAACAACTAGGGTTACAATGATTCGACTTTTAATTATCTTGAACAAGTTCATATTGCTAGCATGTGTTTGAACTTTGAATGATGCGAAAGTGCTGTCTGAACTGCCCATAGTTATTACTGGTGACATGTATCAAATTTAACATTAAAAAGATTGCATGCCTTTATAAATTTCATAAATTCAATATTAAAAAGAAATATATATTTGAATAATACGAAGTCATTAATATTATTATTTTATTTTAAACTAGGATGCTATATTTTATTAATTCCATAAATTTAACCTAAGAAAAATGATATTTGAATAAGAGATTAAATAAATATGATGCTTATTATCCATAAGTTCAAAATTTTCAATTCTACTAACAAAAGATAAGAGATTATTTAGAAATTTCTAGCATTTTATTTCTATTCCTCAAATGCATTAAAGGAAGCATTTCAGGATTAGGATTACTATAAATTAGTTGACTTAAAGGTGATGTGACAAATAATTTGAAAGTTAGATTAAGTGAATATAAGTTGGATATTGAATAATGTTTTTTATTTTCAACCTTTTTAGAGTTGTAAAGGTGACATTCTTTCATACCATGGTGTTTTTGGAATGGGCTTACATTCAATTCCAATATGAAGATCATGAGAATTTGTTATGTTTTTTTTGAAGTTAGAGCTTTCTATTAGCTTCAAGAGTAAATATTATGTTGGTCTCACTCTGAACAGGTTTGTTGACCATTGCCATCAGTCCAAAACAAGCATTTCAAAAAAAAACAAAGGGTAGTTGACCATAATCATAAGGGCAAAAGATTGACAAAATGAGTAAAACACCAAAAAAGATAATCATCGGAGTTTGATGGAGGTTGGGTGTTTGGATGACCCATCCTTTATGGTGGGAGAGGGTAGAACGGGTAGTTGGCGTGTTGCTTTAGGTAAGCCAACTAGGCCTCCAACTTCTCTAGAATGTGCATATGCTCGTGCCATACCACAACACATTCTCATAATTGACAGTGGAAATATTGCAATTATGTTAGGTTTGCCATTTTGCCTTGTGTTCATCTTGATGATTTTTCCCATATGCCTCCAATTGCATCTTCATTGATTGCCTCAATAGGCTTGTGGCAGTGTGAGGGGAGTTCTTCCTCTACGTTGGTTGGTGTACTTAACAGGGGTACATCGAGCCTCCCCTTTCTTTTGTGCTTGGTGACATTTCCTCCCTTTTCTGGTATCTCTGTTGAGGTCTAGGTTCCATGTCCGTTCCACTACCACCACCCTCCAAACAGGAACTTTGATGTGTCCCATGTGCACACCACACCTCGACACCCACCTGCCTCCTATTTTGCTTGCAGTCCTCCCTTGAACCACCAGAACCACCTTGACACCCGCCAATTCCACAAGATGGTCTTTCTTCTTACACTTAGCCACGATGGTAACAAAAACTTGCCTAGAGCTTGAGGAACTTCACCACTGAACCCTTTTCACGCCCAATTTGGGCCATCGAGCATTGGTTTGACCCCCACAGAGCACTCCACCAGTGGTTGAGATGCTCCTAGATAGAAACCCGCCAAAGACCACACACTTCTGCACCCATAGGTCGAGGAGCCACAATGTATCACAAACCCAATGCAATGAGAGGCAATTGGGGTAGAAGCCTCCCCAATCCCCCCACCCCGATACTCTACTTAACTCCAACAACGCTTCCAGGAATGGACCCTATGATAAACCATTATTCATTCAAGTCGCCAGATGAGAGCCATCAACAAAATGGACTTTGAAAGCTCGCTCGATTTGGAGGACGCCACAAAGAATACAAGAATAAATTAAAAACTAAGGGGCCTCACACTTTGAGGTATGGTAGGTCACCTCTTCACACTTCCAGTATGCATCAATGAGGTGTGGGTTTGGCTTGAGGTGCCATTTTGAGACACACACCTTGAATTGCCATTGCCATTGCCATAATATCATTACCTACCCATCGATCACTGTATGAGACCCATCTCCCCCCTGACTTAGATGGAAGGTTTCACATGGGCTCGTTGTTGCATGCCCTGCCACTCATCCCATTTGCTTGTCATTCACATGGGGATTTTGTGGGGAGGCCAAGTATGACTGTTGATGTCCTCGGGTTATCCACCCCATCGAGGTCATGAGAATTTTTTATTATTTTAACAATGCTTATTTTTTTTTTTCGTTTTCAAGATATGTTTTAATCACTTTTCTGTAATATCTTAGTTTTTTTGTTTCTCTTATTTTCTATTTTTTTCCAAATCTTTAGAACCCCACAATTTCTCATTGCAAGAATATTTTTAATATTATTCTTATTTTGCAAAATGATCTAGTCCTTTATTTTCAATGGTCTAATCATGGCTAGGCATCTTTTTGACATCCTAGTAAAAAAGGCATGTTTTGGCCAAAGTTCAAAGCAATTTTTGGAAGCCTCCTCTTGTCTAACATCATAGTCATCCTTTCAATTGTCGAAGGACTTGCTTCGATTAAGATATGATAGGGGGTATCTCCTCTAATTTTGAGGTTGCAGGTTATAAACTTTTTTTGGATCTATTCTATATCTTTCCATAACTTTTTAATGATAGCACTACCCCAAATCTCATATCCATATAAAATAATAGGATTTGCAAGAGTTTAGAAAATGAGTTTTTTTTTTTTTCTTCATATCCAAAAATATATACTCCCTTGTAATTATTTTCAGTTCTCATAATAAGTTTTTCATCTTTCGTTTATCCACTTTTAAATGTTATAATTCTAGTTAAACTCATATTGAATATCATCATCATTATTATTAAATAACTTCAAATAAAATATAAAAATATAAAATTCTTTTTTCAACTATGATAACATTATAATATTTATATTTAAATAACTTAAATAATATTAATAATAGCCCATGGGGCATAGAGCAAATAGTGTCTAGGGTGTACTACTAAGGCACTTTGTGGTGCAAAAGTCATCAATTCAAAACTTTGTAGGTTAAAATTCAACCATGGGTGTGGTCCATGTTTGGTGCGATCTTCGGGGATTTTGACGGCTTAAATGTGCTTGGGTCATCGATGTTCAAGTCATAGGTTAGTTGTGTAGTCATCTCAAGTTTCACATAAACTAGCAAACAAGAAAATAATAATATTAATAATAAATTCTTCTTCAGCTTTGATAACATTATAAATTTAACTTTAAAAATAACAAGTTAATAAATTGATTGAATATAGTTAAATATTTAAGAATGACTAGTGATTTGATATTAATAAAAAATTTAGTTTTTGGGCCAAAACGTTTACATGGCTCCTCATTTTTCACACTACTACTATATTTAGAAGTTCAAAAGATTTTTAGCCTATGCTTATGGCATTTTTTGCCATATATTCTAAACAAGTGCCTACTATAATCTTTGCAAAATAAACACGTAAGAGTAGTATATATCTACATAACATCAAAAGGTTTTAACACAGTGAAAAATCTAGCAGATAATAGCCTTGCCTTTCTAGCTTCTCCTTGCAGTTTAGGTTGTCAGTGTTGTCTCATTGTTCTTGCCCCTTGGGCTCTCTTGGCATTTTTCTTCGTTGGTCCTTCATTAGTTGCACCCTCTTTCAAGGTGGACTGAGCTCCACTATTGTAATTCTCTTTAGCCTCTGTCAATTTGATGTCCATAGCTGCCAATTTTGTTTGCACTTCAACTTGAAACTTCATTTTACTCTGCAACATTGCATATTTAGTGTCCACTAATAATTGGTATGTTTTCCTTTCCTTCTCCACAACTACATTCCTTTGCAGTGGAACATTCAACAACACTTCCATTGCTTCTATGAGCCTTTCCAGGAGTTGGTTTACTTTTGCTTGCTCATTCCAATAGGTAGATGGTCAAGGATCCACCATAAGAGATTTGTGCTGCCCTGCTATTGGAAATCCACTTCACGACTCACTATCATGTGCTCTCAATGGTGATGCAACACGTGCTCAAATGCGAACAACACTGAGCGATAAGGCTCTTCCATTGCTTAACATCCATTGTGATTCTCTACTTAGTGCACTTGGCGACAGAACATTGCGAATGTAGGTATGAGTGGTGCCAATCCTATTATACTCTACTCTCTCTCTAATCCACTAGCCTAACGCATTTAATTGCGAGATTGCCAAATCCATATCTAGATTGATTCGAATGTGAGATAAATTGTAAATGATACAAAGGGAGATTGCAAGTAATTCCATTCTGCAAGGAATTGAATGTATTAACTAAGCCAAGGGCCTTCCCACCTTGATGATCCAATTCCTGGCTTGAAATAATAGTTTAGTGCCAGTGGTGCGTGCACAAAGATTTGAACAACTGCTAGAGGTTATAGCAATTTAGACATGGGTACCACCTTGCTAGTCTTTGAGGTTGAGAATTTAATATGAGCCACCAAATTTTCATTGCAAGTGTTGGCGTGCACACCTGCGTCCATTTGGTTCACATTTGATTAGACATGCAATTTCCTTAAGTGTTTGGCCTTGTATTCAACTAGTAGTGCCTTTGTGTATTGTATTATTCTCATTGGATTTTCCATTATATTTATTGTAATAAAGTTTATAATCAACTTTTTATCCATTTCCAAGGACCCTTGTTCCAACATAGTCCCTTTATTTGCTAACGAATCAATAGTTGAATTCAATTCTCTGAGCATGTGAAAGAATTCAATTTGCTCAAATTGTTGTGCTTGTAGCACAATATTTTGCAATATAGGTGGGAGGATAGAATTTTGCAATCCCTTTGCTTTCGACACTTGTCGAATAACAATCAAGGAAGCTCTAAACATTGTGATTTTTGATATTAATAGAAAAGTTATGTTTCTAGGCTATAACCCTTACATAGCTCCTCATTTTCCACACTAAAACAATATTTAGAAGTCCAAAAGATTTCTAGCCTATGCTTATGGAACTTTTTGTTAGATGTTCTAAACAATTGCCTATTGTAATCTTTGCAGAAAAACTTCTAAGAGTAGTCTATACCTACATAACATCAAAAGATTTAAACACATCTCCCTGCTGTTCTTGCCCCTTGGAATCTCCTGGCCTTTTTATTTGTTGGTCCTTCAATGGTTGCATCCTCGTCCAAGGTGAACTGAGCTCCACTATTGTAATTCTCTTTAGCCTCTGCCATTTGACATCCACTGCTGCCAATTTTTTTCGCAATTCAACTTGAAACTTCTCCCTTTTACTTTGCAACGATGCATATTTAGTGCCCATTAACAATTGTTATGTTTTCCTTTGCTTCTCCACAAATACATCCCTTTGTTTTAGAAACATTCAACAACCCCCACTGCTTCTAAGAGCCTTTCTAGGAGTTGGTTCAATTTTTCCTACTCATTCTAATAGATAGATGGTCCAAGATCCACCATAGGAGATCTATGTTGCCCTGCTCTTGGAAATCCACTTCGTGGTTCACTGTCGTGGGCTCTCAGTGGTGATGAAACACGTGCTCAAATGCAAACAACACCAAGTGATAAGGCTCTTCCACTGCCTAACATCTGCTGCGAATCTTTGTCAAGAGCACTCAACAATAGAACATTTTGAATGCGGGTATGAGCAACACCAATCCTATTATATCCTACTCTCTCTCTAATCCACCACCCTAATGCATTTAATCATGAGATTTCCAAATCCATATCTAGATTGCTTTGAGCGTGAATAAATTGTAAATGACACAGAGGGAGAGTGCAAGTAATTCCATTTTGTAGTGAATTGAATGTATAAACAAAACCAAGGCCCTTCTCACCTTGACGATCCAATTCCCAACTTGAAATAATAATGTCTAGTGCCACTTGTGTGCACAAAGATTTGAACAACTGCCAGATGTTATAGCAATTTAGACATAGGTACCACCTTGTTGGTCTTCAAGGTGGAGGATTTAATATGAGTCGCCAAAATTTCATTGCAAGCATCGTTATGCATGCATGATTCCATTTGGTTTGCATTTTATTAGACATGCAATTTCCTTCCATAAGTGTTTGGCCTTGTATTCAACTAGTAGCGCCTTTGTGAATTGTATTATGCCCATGGGATTTTCCCATTATATCTATGGTAAGGGAGTGTTTATAATAATTTTTTTTATCCATTTCCAAGGATCCCTGTTTCAACATAGTCCCTTTATTTGCTAATGAATCAACAACTGAATTCAATTTCCTAAGCACATCAAAGAATTAAATTTGCTCAAATTGTTGTGCTTGTAGCACAATATTTTGAATATAGGTGGGAGGATAGAATTTTGCAATCCCTTTGCTTTAGACACTTGTCAAATAACAATCAAGGAGTCTTCAAACATTGTGATTTTTGATAATTTTCTTGCGAATGTTAATTCTAATCCCTGCTAGAGAGCTAGGTATATAGCTAGGTTATTAGTTGCATGGCGCAAACCCCAAGCATATTGAGTCTCCATTTTTTCATTAGGGAAAAATATAGCCCTTCACGTTCCTGTGGCCCATGATGTATACATGTTAAGTTTTGTGAACACATCCATATTCATTTAAATAAAATATGGTTTCTTTATCTACTGACATTATCATTCTTCATAATTTTCGACTTCAGTTTGAGCTTCAAAAATGGTTTTGTTTATTTAAGTGCATTGTCATTATATCTAATATAGTTTAATTATGTATTTCACTATACAATGATTTGGATGACACAAATTTTGAGTCATGAGTTAGATGACGAGAAAAAAAATGGTTGAACTCACTAAATTTTCATGGTTACAATTTTATACAATTGTTATAAAATACATTAGTATATGATTTCAACTTTGTATATAAGTTTTAAATAAACTTATTATTATTGTTTTATTAACTATTATAAAATATATCATTATGTGTTTTCGATTATCAAGCATTCATTGAGAAGGATCAAATCTCTTGAGGTGAAAACCCCTTTTATTAATGCAAAACTTGAGGAAATGTTTGCACCTCAAGAGATTTGATTTCTCTTAGTGTTTGATAGATTCAAGATTAAGATGGATCTAGGTTGGCTTCAGTGGTGCGATAATTTTGAATATGTTAAATATGTCTAAGATTAATTTGGTCATTTTAATTTTAAATTTGCCTAGGTACCTCATTTTGTTGAGATGATAAACATTGTTTATAACTTGAATGATGAAAAAATATGAATTAATTTTTTTTAATGCAGAGTGACAATGTAACAATGTTGAATGATAGAAAACATGAATATTAAAAATGTACGCCATTACAAACAGTGTTCACTGATATCAATCTCAAACTATTTTCTTCTAATGTTCTTATTGTCACACTTGTTAGTTTTTTCATTTTTTTATTATCAATCATGTGAAAAGGGCGGTTGAAATTGTATACCATTTAAATCTTTAACTCGAGCTATTGTAGTAAACGTCATACCTTGTTTATCTTGCTCTTCAATATCAATAGTATCTTCCCCAAAGTATATCATTATGACTTGTGGAGACTTGTTAAACCCCAAGTAAGTTTCAATTATAGTCGTTTTCTATTACCTCGTTTGAATGCGAAGTGATTAAAAACGTTTTGTGACTTATGGAGTGCTAACCCCCAAGTAAGTTTCAATTGTAGTTGTTTTCTATTACCTTGTTTGGATGCACAGTTATTAACAACATTGAATGATGGGAAACGGGAACAATAAGAATACATTCAATTACAAATAATTTACAATTTCAAGAAGCAAACATTTCAGGTAAATGAACATTTTATTTAAGATGAAAATTCAAGTATTTTTTTATGGTTGAATTACTGTAACATGGAAATCAATGCACGTTGTCAATATTTTTGCGTGCTTACACTAAAATTAATGCACAATGTTAATCTAATTACTTTGAAATTAATGTAAATCATACATATAGTTACATCTACATTGAAATCAATGCATCTAGTGCAAGCAATCAAATAAGATTAGAAGTCAACATCTACACTGAAATCAATGTATCTAGTGCAAGCAATCAAATAATATTAGAAATAAACAACTATATTGAAATCAATGCATCTATTTCTATGAAAAGTCAAAATATTCATGGCTTTCTAAATCACAATGTTAATCTAATTACTTTGAAATTAATGTACATCATACATCTAGTTACATCTACATTGAAATCAATGCATCTAGTGCAAGCAATCAAATAAGATTAGAAGTCAACATATACACTAAAATCAATGCATCTAGTGCAAGCAATCAAAAAATATTAAGAATCAACAACCATATTGAAATCAATGCACAATGCTAATCTAATTACTTTGAAAGTAATGTACATACATCTAATTACATCTACATTGAAATCAATATCTAGTGCAAGCAATTAAATAAGATTAGAAGTTAACATCTACACTGAAATAATGCATCTAGTGCAAGCAATCAAATAATATTAGAAATCAACAACTATATTGAAATCAATGCATCTATTTTAGTGAAAAGTCAAAATATTGACAACTTTCTAAATCTAACTTTTTTTTACCTTGTTGGAGACAATGTTAATATTAAGAGGGGGGAGGAGAAGGGGCGTGAATCAGTATTAAGGCTAATTTTAATTTAAAGCCAAGTTATATTTTCATTTAATTTTGGCAGTCATTTATGTGAGCCATCAATAACATATAATGTAGCAACAATATGAATAAACACATGAACACACCATCAACATGAACAATATACACATGGACAAAGATTTAACTTAGAAACCCAAAAGGAAAAAAAACCACCAATTTGTTTCCTATTATGATGTAAGATAAGCTCCTACTCCATTACAACACCTCTCTTTGTGAATCATCACTTACAGGAAGCACCAACTCCCTTAGATTGTCTGCGAGCACCCGCTACAAGAAGCACCAACTCTCTCTTATGTAGACACCTTATCATATTACCATGAAGCACCAACTTCATGGATTTATTCAAGCATCGATTTGTAGGAAGAACCGACCTCTAAGCTCTCTTTTAGACATCCACTAAGATGGAAGCTCCAACTCCCTGTTTTGTAGGCTCCAACCCACACTCAATAAGGAATTCACTGCACTTTGTGATGGCTCTAAGTCGACCTAATTTTAGCTTTTTGTTCTCCTCAATAGCCTTCACTTTACTTAACCCACATAGCATTATGCCCTCTGCCCATTCTTACCACTATTCAACAACACACTCCACAGGCTCACTTGACCTTTCTCAACAACTCTCAGGCTTCATTCTTCTCAAGCACTCTTGCCCCTCCTCAACAACACACATTCACATACAGATCTCTCCACACAACTTTCTATAACACTCAATACACTATTGTAATCACTCATTACACAATGACAATCCTCAATTTTGTTGCACTGCTACATAGGGAACAATGCAAGCACTTCTGCGCATCCGCACTGTTTGAAAGTGTGCTATAGTATGGCTCACCATCCTATTGTTTCATCCTACTTCTCAACACTGTAGCTGAGATAATGCAAGGAATGGGCTCTAGAGTGTTTTTCCATGTTGAGAGTCAAATATCAATCCACATGTAGACTCAATTCGTACCACCATTAAATTTTGTCTACACAAACAACATGGTTCTCCATTATTTCTCTTTAAGACCTGTTGTACATACATTGTGATCAGGGATGGCTCATAGAGCTCAAAAATTACTCCAACATGACTTACTATGTTGTGGTCAAATCTCCATTATTTCCACAACTATTTTTCTCATTTAATTCTTCATGGCGTGCATAGACACTCAGGTTTGAATTGTTCTATTTGAAATAGGATCCATTAATCTACTTTGCAACTCATGGTCCTCTTAGCCTCATTTCTGTGTTCTTGGAAATAATCATTAATATGTAACTTTACTAAATAAAGCACAAAATTTTGAAATGGCTATTGACTTATTCACATTGTTTTAACTCCAGTTATTGTGAGCTACCACTCTTGGCATAATTGCCAAATATAGCGCATAGTGATCAAATAGTAGTCGACCCATTCATCCAAGGATGGTGGACAACCAATTTTGGCATAACCACTAGTTATGGCACCTGGTGCTGAAATAGTTTCCGACCCATTTTGGCATAACTGCAAATTATGGCACATAGTGCTAGAAAAGTTGTTGACCCATTCATATCCTTACACCTACAAAGTTAAGCCCACAATTTATTCATTATATGGACAAAGTCCTAGTGATATATGCTCGCAATGCTTGTTTAAGCCTAAAGGCCTAAACAAAAGCCATAAGACCCAACAACCCAAACTCAATGTTGAGCCCCTTTGAAATAGGCCCTTAATGCCTCCTTTAATACAACAAGCCCTTAGGCCCTTGGTCACAAAATAGAAAAATAACCACATAACTGGTCCCTAGGTGCACCTTTTCATTTGTTGGTAGAATTTTATTTGTCAAATTTTCGATCTAGACCCCATCTCCTCGACTTTAAAACTTGTAGTACCTATGGAACCCGTCAATATAGAATCGTCGGGGTTACGTGTCTTGTGGGGACCGTCGTGCTAACTTGCACCAGTCAACTGTTGCTTCTGGCCATTGAGCTTGCCACGTCATCTTCCATGTCCTTTCGATGCCTTGTCACCCCGAAAATATAACTTGGCGCTCCTCCGGATCCCACTGGGGTTAATTCGTCAGGGTTATGAGTCCTTATGGGACCACGCTGCACACATGGACATATAGGAAAAATATCAAGGTGATGTGTATCTACCACCATGTTGACTTGTTGTCACATGTATGTTCACTATAACGTGTTGCTTCCTGAGTGGTGCCGCGTGTCACTCCTTTTTGGCCCACTTAGCCACCCAAAAATGCGAAATATGCATGCCATGTGTCACGTCCCTATTGGTTTCATATGTCCTTAAAATATTGGATGCTAACATCATCACGCCATCATGGATCCATGTCACTCTCTTGGCCACTAACATCTCACCATGTGTCATCTGTCCACGTCACTAGCTACGAGAGAAGAGGAGGTCTGAACCTTTGGTTTTCCATGATTTATTTTATATAAATTATAAGTTTGGGACAAAAATTGTTGGATGTGGATCCCGATTATTTCCCTGATTTAGAGGTCTTGTTTCAGCCGCATTTGGATCCTAGTCCTTGATGGGGGTGTGTGGGGGGGCTTACCTCCCCATTAGGACCACCACTAAGGGGGGGGGGTGTGGGGTTAGAGATTCTTTGGAGCCCCCCCTGGCGAGAGTTTGGGAGAAGCATCCCTAAAGCAAAAATTAGATAAAATATTTCCTTGTAAAATATTGTAATTTCATATTCAATCTAGGTCGTTCATTGTACAAAATATCTGATCGTAGAAGTTATGTTAATTTAGGGTCTTTTCCCGGGAAGGCAACCCTCAGTTTATATGAGGGAATTGTATTGTAGTTTTGTATTTTGTGTGAGAAAAAGAGATGAGATTGTGTGAGAGCGAAGAGGAAATTACTACATATTTGTTATAGGTTGTATCTCTTCATTTTGCTGGATAATATAAAAAGGACTATTGTTTTTCCGTGGACATAGCCCAAATTTGGTGAACCACATATATCGATGTTTCTCTTGTTTGATGCTTTTCTACATTTGTTTTTTCTGCAATATTTTGTGTTCCATTTCTTTGTTAATTAATTTCTAACAAAAATTTCAAAGTTCGGGATAGAAATTCATGATTATTGCGAGAGATTGAGTGTTTGTCGTCTCCTCAGATCCGTCTCCCTAAACAATTTCAACTAACTTTTCTTTGAACTCGTTGTGGAAGCACCTCTAGGGTGATGTGTCCCCGGTGGGACCTTCTAAACTATCTCTCCATGCTGCCTATCCAACATCTAGGATCGTGTGTCATGTCATCCCATTGGACCTGCCCTTGAAATTAAAAACTTGTGCTCCATTGAAAAATCATCGAGGTTATGTGTCCTTGGGTAGGACCCACATGCCATACCTCCTAAGATTTAGATTGTTCCACCTTTGCACCACTGTAATTGCTGACAATGCTATAGGGATTGTTTGCCATTTACAACTTGACCTCTGCCAAGTATGGCAGAGTGCCAATTCTGGATATAGCTAAGACTATCACCAAAATTTTCCTGGATCTTTGACACCCTTGCCTTGCAAACTTTGACTGGAAATATATTTCAATCCAAGAATCCTTTTACAGATATCAACATATCATTGGAAATTTATTTATGAGCATATCCAAATGTGTCATTTCCATGAGCATCTGAACTGATCTCCCGAGGAAGAAATGCATTCAAAGCTCTAACTCCCCCTTTTTCTCTAAGGATCCAGCTCCAACTGGACATGAAACACACATCAATTCCTCCTAACTCAGTTGAAATTAATGCTAGCCTGGTTGACATCAATACTAACACACTTGATGCCACCTTACATCCCAATAATGCCAACTATCCAACAATCTCCCCCTTTTGCATTGATGGAAACACATCATTACTCCAAATTGATGGTCACTCCTCATGCTAGTAACATCCAAACTAATGTTTACTCATTATCCTCTTTTTAAGGGAGGATATCTCTTCTGATGTGGCACTTGTAGTTTTCCATCCAAACTTCGTTGCAATCAACATGGACAAGGAAACTTGCAAAATCAAGCATTAGTAAAGACATGTCCTTATATCTTCTTGTAATTGCTTGTCCTCTCTAGAGCACTTGATATATATGATATGCTCCCCATGAACATATACTATCTCCTCTTTAATGCTCATCTAGTTCCAGAGACTTTATGGTTGTTGGCTCTCTCTGTTAATGCATCTTTTATACAAATTCATACCATTAGTGGTATTACTGCTGCTACACATACCAACTGTTAGTGATGCATTTTGGCTTGTTATTTCACTGTTGTTGTTGCTTCACTGACTATGTTCGCTCCTCATAATATTCTTAACCATCAACTCTTCTCCCCCTGAGATCATGCTTCTTCAAATAGGGGATAATGCTCAAATAACACCAATTGTACCAATGGAAGGATACATATTGGATAATGCACCAACAATTCTCCCATGACTTCTTCTCAAAACGAGATGTTCGTTTCTATAAAAGGTTACTCCAACTGAATTGAGACATACCATTTGACATAAGGATCCCAAATGGTAGCCAAGAATCATGTAGAACAAATTACTTGTTTTTATGAACTCATGACTATTAGGCATAAACAAAATTGCCACTTACATGAAATAAGAGTACTTCATATAATATTCAAGTTCTTCATACTTGAGAAATCAACTCTTCTTGAGACCAATAGATGATGCCTGATTCTGCTGATTTTGTAGCTCCCCTTGAGCCTTAGTATTCTCTCTTCTTTTTTTTGACCTCTTTGCTTCTTCTCGGAGACTCATATTTTGGACCTGATTTAAATTTGAGTCTCTTATTTCTCCATAGTTCTGATGTAGCTCCTCTTCTTCTTAACACAACATGAAATGTTGATGTATCAATTCTTTTTTAGACCATGTTGGGTGCTCTTTCCTTTCTCTTGCAATGTTAATGCTTTTGAAATAAATAAAATCATTATTATAATCAGCAAGGGGACTTAGTCTTACCCCCAACATCTAGTTACACCATTTTGTATATTTTCCTTCTTAATTCCTACATTTGATTTATTTGGCTTCACTTGAAGCCATTCTCTTCTTTTAATGAAGATAAATTGTGCATCTACTTCCCCTGAGTAGATTTTCCTCATTTTTATTCCACGTCTTCATTGGTTGAGTTGTAACAAGAGCATTACTTTCCATCTTCTCATTTACCCCTTTTTAGGATTTATCTTGACTAAGCAAGGTTAAAAAACATTTCTCCTTCATCTTCACTTTCTTTATCCAGATCTCCTTACTAGATCTTTTTCTTTCTTTGCAAAGAAGATTTACCTAGGTTGTCACTGCTCTTTCTTGAAGCTTACACTTAATACAACTAATAATTCTAGAGGAGTCTACCACGAGGGCAAGAGGATCATTCTTCTTGATTCTCTTATAATTTTTCTTAATTGAAAAATTAGACCTTTTTCTTACTTCTTTCTCCTCTTTTCTTCAAGTTCCCTTTACACATAGTGCTAAAGAAAAACTCTCATTTATTTCTTTTTTTTCAAAGTCTAAGATTCATTTATGCGCTACGTGCTTTGAGAAAGTGGCCTCATCTTCCCATATTGATAGTCAAGTGCCTTATGCCCAAAATTTCCACAATTGTAGCATTTGAAATGGTACAAGAATTGAGAAAAAAGATTGTTATTCTTGACAACACTTTTGTTGTTTCCAACATGCTTATTACTTGACCTCTCATACATTCTTGGAAATCAGATACTCAAATTTTTTTTCTTTCTTGCATGCCATCTAAAATTTATGACTTTATGCCCATAATTGGTGTAAGAAAAACAATAAACATGAAAAGGATTTCGATAAATAAAAATAACTTTTTTTTGAGGCTTCTGTCCTTGAAGGAAAAAGGACCTATATTGGTTTTTCACTTGTTTTCCAAGGTTATTTGAATTACTACCATAATCAATTCTTTGTTGTTGCTTCCTCTTATGGTAGTTATTCATTTGCCGTTGCTACTACTTAACATTCTGTTGCCATTGTTTTTTTTTCTTGTTGCACCTGCTTTCTTTATTATTGTTTTCCAACAAATTTTCCTTTATTGTTGTTGGGATCTTCAACTGTATTTGCTTGGCTAGTTGACCCTTCAACCTTTTCTTTCTGGGTCTTGAATCTTCTTTAAATGGAAAGCCATCCTTTATGAGAAGGGATATATGCTTACTAAGGATCTCATCCAAGATCTTAGAGCCCTTCTCAAACTTCTGATATTGAAACAACTCTTTAATAGATTGTTCCAATTCACGTCTCAATGAGACTACTTCGTCTTATAGTCTCTCACAATAGGCTTCTCTTTAATTAATCTAATTGGCAAACCTTTCATTCAATCATTTGGCTTCCTCTTATTGAGAATCAAGATCAACAATAATTTTTCTTAACTTATCATTCTCAAGCTCATATTCTAGCAACTTCTCCTCTTGCTTGAGATTTGCTTGTAGAAATTATGGTGTAGATTTTCAACTGCACATGAAGTTTTAATCAAAATCACAAGACACAAACCTACTCTACTACTCTATAGAATTCAATTAAAAATTTAGAACATCAAGAAAAGACATGTAATGAGAAATAACACACATGCAAACAATATTTTTCCAGGGGAAATAAATCTACTAAAAACCCCTATGCATGCTTGCATCAATATAAATTATGAATAAAGATGTATTACATGTTGAAAAATGTAACTAGGTGTGGTCTTCATAATGACATTTGTAATTATTATTTTATGTAATTGATGTGAAGAATAAAATAAAAATATTTTTATAATGCTTGAATCATGGGTTTCATGATCAAGGAATTTTATCTTTAGTTTAAGCTCCAATTGCGAGATATTAGGTCGGTCATCAAGTTATAAAGTCTAGTAAATTCAATGTCAAGTAGTATAT
Source organism: Pinus taeda (assembly GCA_000404065.3). Classification (NCBI taxonomy): domain Eukaryota; kingdom Viridiplantae; phylum Streptophyta; class Pinopsida; order Pinales; family Pinaceae; genus Pinus; species Pinus taeda. The sequence goes on along the minus strand of APFE030836032.1, from coordinate 22,634 downwards.
ACCCATTTGGGCATGTAATTCATTGTAAAAGAATTTTTGTTAACCCTCCAAGACAATGTCACAAGTTATCATTGAAGTCAACCTAAGAATTATTCTAGAAAAGGTATGTTGGCCTTGTCACAAGGAGAAGTCGACTTGTTTTGAAGAAAAAACCACTATATATAGGGCAACTCGGCCTCATCTAGGACAAAATTTGGTCAAGCATCCAAGACAATATAAGAAGCACAAAAATCAAAAGAAGAAAACCTCCTAACCAAGGAGAAGGAAGATAAGAAGAGAAAATACCTTTGGCACTATTTTTGGGTTAATATCCTCGCACATGTAGCAAAAAATAGGTTTTTTGCAGTCGTAACATATTAGTCCTTAAGAAAGTCATCAAAAGGATATGGATTCCAGCTCCATTTCTAGTTGAGATGACCAAGAGAAGTATTCAACTAAAGTGAAGGAGGAAAGAATCCCTAAACTCTCTCTCTCAACTCCCACATGCGAAATTGCAGAGGTACAAATTGCAATTTTGTGGAAAGGAATCGAAATTTTAGGGTAGCCAAGAATTTCAGTGCATGAAGGAAATTTGAATTGTGTTGACTTGGGCAAGAAGAAGAAGCACTGAAGAAGGTTCTTGTGAATTGGTCTTGTATATTTTGTTGTGTCAAGGGTATTTGTCTTGGTATTCATCAATTGAATTCTCTCTAAGAAGAAGAATTTGTTTTGGGTTTTCCTCTCAAGTTGGATAGTTTTTAGCCCTAGGTGATCACCTAAATTATGTGTCTCTTGTCTCTTTATTGTTTATGATTTGGTAGTTGTTTGATGAATAATAATACTATAATAATCTAACTAAATAAATGATTCTAATATAAGGAAGTAAAGAGCATTCATAAGCAATTATCATCAAAGAGAAATCTCCCATCCTAATACCATAGATTTCTCGGCATGGTATCAAAGCTAAGGTAAAAAATAAGGGAAGGGCATCTCAACAAGGGACACTAAGGCATTCAAGGACCGAAACTTTAGAGGGACATCATAACAAATCTAGAAGATCATCTCATCCAAAAAGCGTTTTGAAGTCAATATCTACAAGGAAGTGTCAAAACCCTAGATTGAAGAAGTCCTCACTAGAAGAAGTCTTGGGATCCCCGCTCAATCAATCAACAAAGAAAAGGACCTCAAAGACCTTATCTCTACTCAAGAAAGGAAGGACTTGGATTTGAACATCTTGAAGACTATTCATCCAAGGGTACCTAGATCAAAGGTACTGTCATCATCAATGATATCAAGGCAATCTCCCTCTCTTTGAAGCAAAGGATTTCATCTCAAAAGAAAATCCTTATCCTTGAAGAAGATCATCCAAGAAGAATCAAGACATCATCAAGAAGTCATCAATCATCATCAACAAAGGGATCAAGTTGAAGAGTTCATCTTCACTTGACAAGTAAGTATATTTATTTCTATAATTAAATATAGTAAAATGACTTTGTTTTGCAAGGAGAACAACAAGTTGGTTGGGTCATCAAACTTCCTTACATGGAAAAAGAGGATAGACTTAGTCCTCAAGGAAAATGAACTTATTGATCACGTCAATGGAAAAGTACCCAAACCAT